>VYZS01097362.1:0-34469 GCA_013400695.1 Neodrepanis coruscans
CCCCGCGGTGGGTGCCCCGGCACGATCGGGATCGCTCGGGTGTTGTCGTTCCCAGAAACTGCAGCAACAGCAACAACAACAAAGTGTGCTTTGGGTGGTTTTCCGGCGGGAGACGCCTCTCCGGTCGGGTTGTCCCCAGGTGCTCCCGGAATTCCCGCGGGAGTGTCCCGAGGGCTGCACGGGGCCCGGGAGCGATCCAACGCCTTGGCTGCGCCGGAGACTGAAATACTCTCAATACACACACAGGTGTCCCAAACATACCGAGCAAACCCCCAGGTGTTTCCGGCGTGTTCTCCACTCCCTTCCCTTCCCTTCCCTTCCCCACATTTGCGGAGCGCACACGGCTGTGGGAGAAGTTCTCCGCTCCTCCAGCCGGTGCTCGACTCTCAAGTACCAAGGAGGTTTTGCCTGCAAGTAGGGTTTTGGTTTTGTGTGTTTTTGTCGTGTATTCTCTTATCCCAAGGTCACCCTGGGGCTGCAAACCTTCGGCTTGAGGGGCTGTGGTGGCTCAGGGGTCTCTGTGTAGCTAAAGGTGGAACTGGTGTAAAAGGTTGATGCTGAAAGGGAATTGACTCTTCCTAAGAAAAGAAGCCTGTTAAGAGGAGCATGTGTGAAGTTGGAGAGTGTTTAATTCACAGGTGGAATCAGAGCCAGTGGCTGCAGGGGGTTGCAGTCTGGGAATTCCATAGAGCTTTGGGTGCAGAGGCACCAGACGCGTCCCTGCTCCTCTGGGTAAGATGCTGCACTTCGAAAGTACTTTTGCAAAGCCTGTGTGTTGATTTGTTTGCATTACAGGCTCCCCAGGGAGTGGAGTACCAGCTCCCGGGGGAGCTCTGGTGGACAGTTTTTTGTCCTTGGAATTCAGGGTGGCTAAATTTAGGGCAGGGCTGGATAAGCACTGTGTGGGCAGTTCTGATAGTGGTATTTAAGAGTTAATGTGAGTTTTTTCGTCATTTAAACAGGGATCTAAATTTAGATTTGGAGGACTTTTTTAAACCTTCCTGTTGCATGGAAGATTGGCAGTGCATGTCTCTAGGCTGTAGGAGTCTCTTGTTAGTCTGAATAATTTCCCTGGCAAGTTATCTTAATTTGCCTTTGGAATGTGGTGGTGGCAGATAGTAGTCACACCATGTCCAGATGTTTTCCAGCTGGGTACAACAATGAGTTTTTACAACTCTTGTGTGTTTTTTTGGTTTTTTTTAAGGTGACATGTGAAATTGGAAACAAGGCCAAATGTTTTCTGATGTGTGACGTTGGTTTTACAGAGAGAACTGTGTTATTTGGTTGATTTGGTAAAAAACCCAAAACCAGCAGAAAACACAACCCAAACCCACAACCCCCACTCTCCAACAAACCAATAAATAAAGCAAATGTACCAAAGAAAACAGAAAGCTCAGATGTTTGAATATTTAGTGGACTTAAATTTGCTTATAAATGTTTTTTTCAAACATTCAAAACCTTCCTGTGAGAAACTTTTCCTTGCCTGTGTACAATCCTGACATGCTCCCCAGGCAGATTAAAATAAATGCCTTGTCTACAAGCTCTTATGTTTCCAAAGGACCAAGAAAGTTCTGTGAGAAGTTGGTGGAGAAGGAGGTGGGTTGGTTCTAGAAGGGAAGGCCGTGTCTGGGGGAGCGGCTCGTTGTCGTGGGCTTCGTGTCAGAGGAGATGGAGCTTGGGTGTCTTCTGCAGACTGTGTTGGCCTGGTGGTTGGAAACGTGCACTTGTCTCCTGGCTGTGACATACCTAGAGTATGTTAAATACTGATTTTTGGTGATGCATAAGAATTTTAGTTCAGAAAAGGTAAATGTTTACTTGTTCTGGAGGGATCATTTAAAGCCCCATTGCTAATACAGCTTGAAGAAAGTATTTGTAATTGCTGTTTGATTGCACAGTTGGAATTACTGGATGCATCGCTGTGTTAATAGCAAAGCCAGGCTTACAGCTGGTACTGCAGCAGAGACAGGGCACTCAGAACTAGCGCTACTTGACCCTGGTGAGGGAAACCTCGGGGTGGGGAGAGCACTGGTGCAGGTGAAGGGGTTGAACACCTGCTGTGCACTCGTCGCTTCTGTGGTTTCATGCTTTATTAAGGTACTGTGAGGTTCTTTTCAGTGAGAATTTGCAAACAAGGGGATGTTAAGGAGTAGGACAGTGTCTGCCTTTAGCCTGCCTTGTGTGTAGCCTGGAATCCAGATGCTGGGTAATGTGAGCAAATGGGTGATGCAGCTGCACAGGGAGCTGAAGTGGGGTTTGCTGTAAGTGTTAGAGGTACTGTGTCTGAAGGCAGGGCGTCTCTAGCCAGGTGACCATCCATCTGTGTTCCTTAGGGCTGCAGCCTAAATTCCTTGGAATAGCCTTACAAAGGGGGATGCAGAAGAGAGGATCAGAGATGCTTATAGCTGAAGGTCTGTTTGCAGAGTACTGCACACCAGGGAATTTTCCAAGTGACCAAGCAGTGAGGGGTTGAATGCAGCAGTGAGGGCAGGGCCTTGGCACCCCCAAAACTAAAAGCAGCTGTAATTGCCTGGGTCAAATGGCCTTCAGGAATATCTGGTTGCTTTTTAGCAGTCTGGGCTTTTATGTGACAGGAGGATATAGTTAAGGTTTACCTTGGAGGAATGGCTACATTCTGCCCCTTAGCCAGACTTCTTGGTTTGCATAATGGTAAAAATGCTTCACATCTATTTTTTATTTGCCAGTTCTAGCTGGGGGGTTAGGAAAATTCTGATGCAGTAAGTGCTGGAGGAAACAGCTTTTGTACAGCTGGGTGAGCTCTCTGAAGTGTATCATGAATGTTTTTGTGTTTCACAGGGGTAATTTGTTTGAAATGTCTCCCATAAAAAAAAAGAAACAATTTGGAAATGCTGCTTATTGTTTTTAAAAAAACAGGAGAAGGAGCTGTCATATTATCAACTTTGGCTTACCACTTTTTTTTCTTAAGAGCAGTTGCACAGTTTGGAAAAGGTTATTTGTAAGGTAATTTGTGATGTGCTTAAAATCTCAAATTCACTTTATCTTGCTTGATTTATCCATGTCTGTTTCCAACTACCCACAAAACAGACTGTTTTACTGACAGGATTTGAAGACTTGATTGTTTGTGGCGACACCAGATTTTCCTTAACTCGGAATTTTGCCTCCGAGCAAAGTACAAGCTTGCATTTGCAACATAAATATGTCAGTTTAGATTGTCAAGTCACAAGTGCTGATTTGTTTGCCTCTGTGCTTAAAGGATATCTTTCTGTGGGGTAGCAAGGCAAAAATAACACGGGTAGTTGTTTTATTCCACTACAGTGAAGAAATGAATGCTGTTTGGAAGTGTAGCTAAGAATACATTGGTCAGAACTGTGGCTTGTAGAAGTTGCTTTTTGAAATAATAGGGATCTTTTCTCCTTGTGCTTCCTGCTTTGCTCTAAGGAAAACTAGAGAGCAGGGGAATGAAGGTCATGAAGTGAAGTAGAGGCTTATCCAGGGTTTTACTCCCGCTGTGGCTTTGGTTGCTCTTCATTGCCATGAGAGTCTCAGGAGTGCCGTGTCTGGCTGGATGAGGCAGTGACAGGTCAGCAGGAACCCGGTGTGTTCCCACAACCTCTGCCCGTGGGGAAGCGCTGCAGGCAGAGGTTGTAGATACACGTCTCTAACACGTGCCTACCGCTGCCCCGCTGTGGGACTTCACCCTTGTGTGTCCCCGCTGTCACATCCCCACAAATTTGGCATTGCTGTAGCTAACTGAGCTTTTGGGAGGGTATTATGCAATTGAGTTTCAGTTTGAATAATTGAAACACGCACACTGCTGAAACTTGAAAAATTCCCGGTGTTTCTTCCTATTTTTTCAGTTGCATCATGGAGTGACTAGCTTTTGATGAGTCTGCACGTTTTCAGCTGACATAAATTGGTTTTAAACAGTTTTTTAAACGCTCCTGTTAATAGATAAAAATTTAGTTAAAGTTTAAACCTTTATTTAGGCAAGATTCTTACTGAAGTTAGGAGAAATCTTTATGAGAACTTGGCTGTGTTGAAACTCGATCTTTTTTTCTGTTTAGGTTTTTTTTTTCCCCTGAGCACTGAAGACTCCATTTGTAGTTTAGTCTGGTTTAGCAAAACCTACATTTTTGAGGCTTTTTAGTGCAGAGCTGTGCCACGTGGCTCAAAAAATGAGTGTGCCAGCAAAGGTACAAATCAAGAGCACTTGAATAAAACATAATGTTTTGTTCCAAAAAATCTCTTAATATGCAAGATATGTAATGGGGAGAAAAGAGGATGGAAAAAGAGCACTTGATTGAAACTTTGTCACACAGGAGAACACATTTTTTTCATGCTGAGATATGATATCGAGTTTTAAGTGTCAATTAATTATATATTTCCATGACTTGCTTGTAGGAGCTTGCCAGGGGTCTGCCTTTCCTAATGCTTTATAGTATTATATGTTAAAAGCTCTGATTTGATTGTCGTTATGAATTTGGATCATGCGACATCTCACAGTGTGTCAGTTTTACTGACAGTCTGTGCTGATGCACAGCAATTAATGTGATTGCATTAATATGCACCAAATCAAGTCTCATCCTTCCCATAGAATAATGGTTATGAGGTTTGAGACTTCCCTGTTTCGTGACAGACCTGTGCAAAGGCCTTTCTTCTTTTAAAGGACTTAAACTGTAGGATCTTAATTCTTTTCAACTGGGCAAGAGTATTTTGATTTGAAATATGTATTGTCATCCTGTTAGACCCAATTCAAATGGCCTCAGGTCCCTTTAGTTTTGCATTTTATTGCTAGTCTGCAGGATGGTTTTGGAGTTTGCAGTTTTCCTATTGCTATTTTCAGCGGGGAATTCTGGTTATAACTTTTTATGTCATCCAGGAGCCCGAGATAAAGCTGAATCTTTCACCTAAGCTGATTTTCACAAGCAGCTGCTTTCATCTAGCTCAGTAGGGCTGTGAAACCTCATGTAACAATAGCTGCTTACCTGTATCCACCTCTGAATTTAAACTGGGAAAACTAATCAATGGTGTGAGGAGGGCAATGTCCCTTCCACCATTCCGGTCTTCACAGATGTGTCGGATGCTCTTTGCAGGACTGATACCCGCTCTGCTTGTGTGGGTGGTGCAGTGCCTCACTGAAGTCTGCCTTCTTGCAGGGAGAGGATTTCCAATGTTCTGCCATGGATGATGACAGCCAGGATGAGCTGATAAACAAGAACGCTGCTCTAGGAAAGGGCAAAAGGCAGTGTCTTGCACTCCTCAGTGAAACAGGTGAGTGTGGCCTCTGCATTTGTGTGTTTCTGCTTCTAGAGTGGAGGGCCTATTGATTTACCCTCAAAAGGGTGGTAAAGTTACGTTTGTGACCATTTATCACTTTTTCCCCTGAGAAGTTTTTTGTTTTGCTTTGCTTTATAACTTGCATGTATCAGACTGCTGGCATGCTTCCCTTGAGTTTCTCAAAATGGGCAGCTTTGATACCACTCTGCAAATCTGGGATTTCACTTCATACATAATGTCCTGAGCAGGAGTTCAGGTGTGTCCTTGACTGTTCTGTCTGCCCACATCAAACAGGGATTTCCTCTCTTCTCTTCTCTTTTCTTTTTAAGAAAGCAATGGTGGAAATAGCTGTGATTCAGAAGAGGATACCGGCAGTGAAGAGGAAGATGATTATACTGAGGAAGAGGGAGGTGAGGAGGACAAGGAAGAAAGTGAAGATGAAGAATTAGAAGGTAGGTCTGTTAATATGCATTAACAGGTGTTTTTTTCCTAACTGAAGAAGAATGAGATGAAAGCTTTTCTTCCAGAAATAAACGATGAAATGTAAACTCACGGATGCAGCTGTGTCAGGCCATCCTATATGAATAAATGGATAAGTAATATTCCCCAATATTCTAAGTTTTTTTATGTTTGAAGACTATCCACTAACTAAAGTGGTGTAGTTGCAGTCAGCAGGAGTGAACTCCGCCCCAGCATGAGTAGGAAAAAAAGTCAAAATTGCAGCAATGTCTCATGCTATTTTTTTCATTTATGAAAGCATGTTTGTTAGTTTGCTTTGGCATGGGTCTCTCTAATGTGAGTATTGTGATGGGGAGCTCTGGAAATAAAGTACTACTGTTCTTATGCCCAGGGAGGAGGGAAGAAAACTTGACTATTTTTAATTTGGAAAAAGAGTGTGGATGTTATTTGGATTTGTTAATTGTACTGAAAGCATACTCTGTAGATACATGTACTTCTGAAACTGGTGCACTCAATATTAGGGTAGACAAAAACAGACTTTTTTTAACAGATCTTAAAGCTTGTTGAGAAGTAAAGAGCATGGTTTTTCAAGTTACTGGTTAGGTTGATTTGAACACAGCTGAAGAAATTGATACCAGGAGCCAGAAATCTTTATTAATCCATTGTTCAGAATATTTTCTGTTATGTCCAGCCAGGAGAATTCAGTAGAAAAAACAAAAAACAAAGTCCACATTTTCACTGAAAAAAAATCAACAGTCCAACGACAGCCCCCCACAAAGTGAGTGTGGATTTTTAGGTATCTTTCTGCTGTTTCTTGAAAATATCAACTTAATTCACGTGTTTTAGGGAAAGACTTACACATCTTTGTATTTTGTACTAAAAATAAAAATACCTGTCAGTAATGTCTGCTGAATGTTTAATTTTACTCAAAACCAAGCTTCTTTAAATGATCTCCAGGGCACTTAGATCCGTTGACTCTCAAAATCATGATTTACTGGTGAAATCCTGGATTTGTTGTTCTGAAGATGAGTGTATTGCTGCTGCTTGCCCTCTGGAGTGTCTGTTAAAAAAACAAAAGTTGGGTACATTATAATTTTGTTATAGCTTTGTTTTAACTTCATTGTTCAGTGGTAGTCTGATGTATCTTACTGTCTTGTTGTTTTAATAATCTGTTGTTTTTCTGCTGTCTGCGCTTTTAATCTCTTGCAAGACTACTCATGTTATCAGTTTATTTTTCACCTAAGTAATCTGTTGCTTTTCAGTGAAGGGATTTAGGAAGAAATAAAGCAGCAAAAATTATTGCCTTAAATTGGAGAGGCTGTGCTTCACCCTTGCAGCCTCATAAAATAAGCTTACTTGGAATTTTCTGTGATCTGATACTCTGTCCTGCCCACCCCCTCTGCTATCATTGCTGAAGCCCCACAGCGCATGCAAGTTGTTTTCCCTTTCCTGCTTCTTAAGATTGTGAAGATGAAGAGGAAGAGGAGGAAGAAACTGAGGCTGCTGTGGAGGGAATGACTGATTCTTTGAAATTAGAGCCACACTTGAACGGAGCGAGCATTTCCTCTGATGAGGATGGGGAAAACTGCCCCATTTGCCTCAACACATTTAGGGATCAGGCTGTTGGGACTCCTGAGAACTGTTCCCATTACTTCTGCTTGGACTGCATCGTGGAGTGGTCTAAGGTGAGCTCTTTTGTCTGTACTGTCATGTGGCTGCCTGGTATGCTGTGCAGTCTGCTCTCTCCTCCCTGATCATGCTGTTCCGCTATAACAAGAGCAAGAAGCTGCAATATTCATGTTTGCTTTCTTAAAGGAGTCAGAGTTCCCTGCCACATGTGTAGTTCCCATAGTCATAATCCAGGATGAGACAATGAAACTTACTGTGTTTGTGCAGGAGTAGCAATGGCAATTAAGTCATTTCTAGTTTCTTATTCGTCTGAAAGAAATAAAAAGCTTTAAAACCTGAGCACTATTTCAAGGCAATATATGGAAGAACATTGGTGTTGCTTTCACAACACCACAGTTGAATAATAACTAAATTGCTTTCATGTAATAAATGCTGCTCTAGAACTGTGTGTTTTCTCTGATCTAACAGGCTGTTTGTAAACCAGATAAGTCAGATTTAAGTACTTAAAATGTCAAGATCAGTAACTGTTACAATTACTACTACATTAAATTAATGCTCATTGCATTAATAATTTAACATTTCCTTTTTAGAAATTTAATAAAGAGATGCATTTATTAGCTGTATTGGGAATTTTTTTTTTCTAGAATGCAAACTCCTGTCCAGTGGATCGAATCCTCTTTAAGTACATTAGCATTCGGGCACGTTTTGGTGGTAAAATCTTAAAAAAGGTAAGTTTTCTACTATAGTAAACAACAAAGCCAATTGCCACGAAATAGTTACTCAGAGGTTTACACTTCTGGCCTGTTTATCTGATAGTTGGTATCTGGATGAGTTATTTCTATTTTGAGTTTACTTTTTAAGGAACTATGACAATTTCTCTTCCCCCTCAACCATGTTTCCTGCAGTATTGTGTGTTGTGATGTCATTTCTGATAGCAGAAAGGGTGTTTTTCGTAGCTGCCTATTTTGCATGATGGACATTTGACTGAGAACCGTTCTGCCCGGATAAGCCTGTCCACATGTGGAAAGTACCCTGTGGTACTGCAAGTGCTGTTATAGTATGAATGGGAATAATCTAGGTGAGACATGATCTCTTCCTTATGTCTTGGTACCAGCAATGCTGTGTAGCAGTAGGGTTTGTAAGGGGAGAGAGGTGCAAGGTAATAGCAGAGCTCTGAAAGGCAGCAAAAGAATATTGCTCACAATAGAATATTGAAGAGTTGCTCATGAAAGAATATTGAAGAGCTGTCATTGCTCTTTATTTGGAAAAGATGTATCAGAAAGATATTGGTTTTCAGGGAACATTCAAGAGTTTGATGCTCTGTTTTCATAAACTGATGGCTTATTGTTGTTTCCATTTTAACAGAAGTGTGGATTTAACATTTAAGTAATATGGGGGGGTAGCAAAGTTTGCTCTCTTTTGCCTTGTTCTTGGTGTCTTTTTGTTTGTTTGACTACTTTTGATCTTATCTGTGGATTTTTGTTTTGCCTGTTATTAAAGTGCCTTTTTCTGTAGCTGTTGGTGTCTGACAGTAGATAGTTAAGTAGATGTTTTTAAGCATTTTATCATGTCCTAGATGTGTTGAATGAACTAAATGAAGGTTCTGGTTTGTAATAGCTTTCTTGGTTCCTTTATTTTTAGATTTTGCTGCAGGTACTTTTAATGTGACCATAGATTTTAAAAAGTGCCGCATCCTGCATAAAATATAAATCCCTCTTTTATTTAGATTCCTGTAGAGAACACAAAAACTCAGGGTAATGATGGAGAGGATGATCCAACCTTCTGTGAGGTGTGTGGCAGAAGTGACCGCGAGGATCGCCTGCTGCTCTGTGATGGCTGTGATGCAGGGTAAGAAAGGCTGAAGTGCATGAAGCACCTGCATGGCTGGCCATTGTTTGGTCCACAAACACTGTCTGGTCTGTAGGCTGCCCCTTGCTGCTCACTTCAGACTCATCGTGTGGCGAGCCATATATCCATGTATCCATAGTGCAGACATCCATCCCTATGATGTGATGGATCTTTTTCTGGCCATGAAGCATGAAGAGTCCTGCACACATCAGTACTGCAGACCATCAAAACAGGTGACCATACCTTCAAGTAATGAAGGTATTTGTGCTCGTCCAGGCAACATCTGGGTGCAGGAAGGGTAAAAAACATACATCCTTTATTGTCTTCCTGAGAGAATGCATGACTTCCAAGCTGACTAGGCATTCGTGCTGTGCAGGAGAAATGCGTAAGATTCACAGTTTTGTGAAATGTTTTTCCTCCAGAGCCACAGCTCTTAAATGATTCTCTTACTCTTGCTTACTTTTGTCTCTGTCAACATATTCTTTCCCCCTCCTTGATTAATAAAATAAATGTTTAAGTAGAGTCATCAAGATACTTGAACACAACTCTGGGCCTACAATTTTCTGCCTTTGTGCTGTTTAATCAGTCTTCCTGCACTGTCTGTTTGATGATGTCAAAAGTTACCCATTGAACAAAGAGAGATGCTTGCAATGAATATGTAGGATAATCTTCCAAAAATTTCTTCTAGCAAGCTAACTGGATGCTTAGTAAGTCTAGTTTTGTCTTTGTATTCTGTAGTGTCCATATACGCTGATTTCCCTTCTGGAAAAGAGACAAAGTTAGGAACACTAAATACTGTTAAGAGTGTCATCAGAACAGTGAGTTTAAAATACTTAACCAAAACCAGTGTTTCATAGGTGTTACCTGAAGTCATGTCTTTAAGTTCTTTTTGAAATTTTATAAGCCAATCTCAACTCAGGGTATTGCTGCAGATTATCCTGTGTAATCTCTGAACAGTTACACTAATTTTTTTATATATTTTTGTTCCTATTTTGATATAGTTTTCTTATTTTTATCTTACTTTTCTAAAATACATTCTTTGCATATGCTTGATTTCTAGAGTTAGCACTTCTGGAAGAACATCCTGGAAAAAGAACTTGCAGTCTTTAATAGCTCTTTGTGACTGAAATTAATTCTAGAAAAATATAGAATAGCTTGCTTCAAATCCTCATTTTATTCCTCTAGATTCTCTGTCTGACCTGACACTAGATGGAAAATTTCATCAGTTATTTTTGCTAACAATTCTAAAGCAAATGGAGTTACTGCTTTTAGCTAGACATGGCTTTCTACAGTGTTTAAACTGTGCAGTATAATGCTGTTATCCTACATATATAAATTATCAAATCTTTTTCCAATGAAACCATTTTCAGGTAAGACTTGTTGGAATGTGACAGCCTGATTTTCTGAACTGTGTAACAATAGCATTAAGATTGGTATGAATACAAAAGTGTGGATGTCTAGTCATTATGGTGTGACACATGAATTTATGACTCCATTCACGTTACCAAGCAGCAAGAACAGAGATTGGTATCAAGAAGTTGAAGAACAGGGCTATGTCCATTACTGAAATTCTTTCATTTCATAGATCTGTTTTTTCTTATTGTTTGTGAAGTCTGAGAGAGAATAATAAGGCAGAAGTTCCCCAAAAGCATCCATTCCTTACTGAAAGGTACAAGAAGTCCAAAATCCATTCTTTGCTGCTAGTCACAAAGCTCAAGAGATGTGTTGAGGACTTGATGGCCAGCATTTCTCGCCTTTTGCGTTGCATACAAATAATCCTGGCCAGACCACTTGGACTCTCAGAGCTTTGTGAGAGGGTGGGTGCAAGAGAGCAAGTAAATGAACCTGCAGGAGTGAGTGTGAGGTAACTTTGCTCCAAGACTTTTTTACATTTTGTTATTTTGGTTTTTGAGGTTTTTTCTGTAAAACAAGTATCATCTTAACCTTCTGTAAGATTTAGCATTGTTTATGGCTATGATAATTTTCTGTATGATGAGGTTCTTTCCATTTCTAAGAGGCTCTATATAGCTATTGCAGTAGGTCCTTCGGTGTCCAAAGTTTTAGGGCTGAAAATCTTTGCTTGTAAAGTGGGTCATTAGGTGACTTCAGAATTCCCAGACATAATTTGAAAAGTATACATTGAAATTCGTAATACAAGTACTTTTGCTATGACTTTGGCCTGAACGTAACAATATTACTTGACAATATTCCTTGGGGAAATGATCTCCTTCCTGGCGTGGCATTTGGAGAACAAGCTCTCCTTTCCCAAAGAAGGAATATTTGCTAGCCTAATTTTAAGGTAATGATTTTTTGCAAGCAGCATTTTTCAAGTTCATCTTAAATCTCTGGAAGAGTGTAAAATCTTACCTGATAAAGTATACTCTTTCATGCAAGGAAGACATGGTATTCTGTTTTGTATTAAGAATTTATGTATATTTCAGTATAAACACAGTATTGGTAGTTTTGATGATATAGCTGCAAACTGAGCTTACCACAACGTGTTTGGGAACAGATTTGAAAGACCCAATCTCAAGCTGGAGTCATGGAAGTTTGTTTCCTGATTCCTGATTGCCTGACTCCCCAGCACCTCAGTGCTTCTTTTACCACCATCAGTCTTGGCTCTGCACATTTCTTGCAGCTTGGGTTCAAATGGTGAGCACCTTGCCTCACAGTGAGGAGAAGAATGCTCACTTTTGTAAGCTTTTTTGAGCCTGAAGTGATGAAAATACTATCTAGAATTGAAGACCCTTAAACTATCGGGTAGAATGTTTTCTCTGGAGACTGGTAGAAGTGGATGCATAGACTATTTTGAAACTTAAGAAAATGAGTCTGCCTTATGTAGCATATGGATAGAGGTAAAAGTTTCTCTTTCCTTGTTAAGAAGTACATTGTCTGATTTTTTTAAAAAATTTTTTCTCTGAAGGTATCACATGGAATGCCTTAATCCTCCTTTGAGTGAAGTCCCTGTAGATGAATGGTTCTGTCCAGCATGTGTCCCCATGGGTGCCAGTGCTGCTGCAGGTAAGGATTTTGTGGTATCCCATCAAAGTAAATATTTTTCTCCTGAGTTACATAATGTGAAGCATGTGCTCTTTTGAAGAGATGTTTAATGTCCTGATTTTATCTGTTTTAAATAACTGTTTTGATAAGCATTCTCTCTTGAAGCTTGAGTTGACTTCAGCTCTTGCCTGATGAGAGGATCTTGTTTGTGAAGATTTTCATCTGTATTTTCATCCACAATCTGTGGACCTGCCTCCTGTAAGCATTCTCTAACCTTTCCGAGGCAAGCGGAGCACCTTAGTGTGACTGCATTGTATACACTGGAAACAATTTATCAGTATACTGACCACAGATTGCCAAGTGAGCAGCAATTTCTGTNGGTTCAAATGGTGAGCACCTTGCCTCACAGTGAGGAGAAGAATGCTCACTTTTGTAAGCTTTTTTGAGCCTGAAGTGATGAAAATACTATCTAGAATTGAAGACCCTTAAACTATCGGGTAGAATGTTTTCTCTGGAGACTGGTAGAAGTGGATGCATAGACTATTTTGAAACTTAAGAAAATGAGTCTGCCTTATGTAGCATATGGATAGAGGTAAAAGTTTCTCTTTCCTTGTTAAGAAGTACATTGTCTGATTTTTTTAAAAAATTTTTTCTCTGAAGGTATCACATGGAATGCCTTAATCCTCCTTTGAGTGAAGTCCCTGTAGATGAATGGTTCTGTCCAGCATGTGTCCCCATGGGTGCCAGTGCTGCTGCAGGTAAGGATTTTGTGGTATCCCATCAAAGTAAATATTTTTCTCCTGAGTTACATAATGTGAAGCATGTGCTCTTTTGAAGAGATGTTTAATGTCCTGATTTTATCTGTTTTAAATAACTGTTTTGATAAGCATTCTCTCTTGAAGCTTGAGTTGACTTCAGCTCTTGCCTGATGAGAGGATCTTGTTTGTGAAGATTTTCATCTGTATTTTCATCCACAATCTGTGGACCTGCCTCCTGTAAGCATTCTCTAACCTTTCCGAGGCAAGCGGAGCACCTTAGTGTGACTGCATTGTATACACTGGAAACAATTTATCAGTATACTGACCACAGATTGCCAAGTGAGCAGCAATTTCTGTTACCTAGGAAAGCATATTTCCATGTAACAATCTGAAGCAATTGTGTCTGTGCTCATTTCCTATCAGGGAATAATGTCTTCCTTTGGACTTGATTGGTTTAAGAAAGGGAGATTTTTTTTGTCCAAAATTCTTTAAATGCTTTCACCTGTAGAAAGACAAGTGACGTCCGCATCTTTTCTTTCAAGATACAGATCATGTCAGTGAAGAAGAGGTGGCTGCCCTCGTAGCTGATGTTGTTCCCACCACCAGTAGGCTGCGCCCTCACGTCCGAACCCGGGCTATAGCTAGGACTCGGCAGAGTGAACGTGTCAGAGCAACCGTGAACAGGAACCGGATAACAACAGCACGGCAAATTCAGGTAAGTAGGGGCATTTGGTAGTGGGCCTCTCTGGAAGGACCTTGTGGAAGAGCTGAAATGAATGCCCACCTAAATAGCTCAGCTCTCTTAATGCTGACTGTCCATAGCTCAATGGTTAGTAGTTATGGAGTTCTTTTGAATTGAGAACATGCAGGTCAATAGATGAGAGAAGGGATATAATTGCTTAACTGTGAACTTGGTGATATGGGGGGTTTCCTCATTCGAATCTCAAACCCATTTGTCATCAAATGCTTGTATAAGTAACTGTTGCTAACCTTTGGATACCTGTATCATCATGTAACTTTAATCCCCCGTGCAGCATGTGCCGAGCTACCTCATGTCATCTCTTCTGGATGAAACAATTGAGGCAGTTGTAGCAGGCCTGAACACAGCTATCTACCAGCGTCCTCTTACACCACGGGCTCCTACTAGGCAGAAAAGAAAAACAGGTAAGGACATCAGGCACCTTTGGAAAGCCTGAATCGTAAAAAATGCTCTACATTAGCTGTATGCTGCCACACCTGTGCAGCTGAGGAAGTATCCCACATGTGTTTTTTTTCATTCCCTATACTACCTCTGCCCAGAAGTGTCTTGAAGGTTCTACTCTGCTGTTGGTGGCACACTGTATTCTCTTTGAGCTATTTTCAGTGTCATGGGGGGACGAAATGGAGAGTACAGGGTAAAATGCAGTGCTAGCACTTAGCCAGATCCTTGGTTTTTGTCCCATCAGGTAGGCGGAAGAAAGTAGGAGGCAGAAAAAGAACCCAGACAAAATCTGCTGGAAAGAAGAGTTCAGGGACACAGCTGAAGAGACGCAAGCGTCTGACAAAGAAAAGAAGGGGGAAAAAGACAAAAGTAAGATCACATGTGAGTTTCTGCCAGTCAGTATCTGCCATTTTTCAACCCTGTGTTATAGTGTAAAGGCACTATAACATGGGATTCAGTTGGAAGAAATGCTGTCTTACAATTGCAGCAGGCACCTTTCTGTTTGGTGAGAGTATGTGCAGGATGAGTCCCACATCCTCCAGAAAGATGTGGAAATTAATTGCAACTTGCAGGCAGGCCTGCTGGGTTTGCTGCCAAATCCTGTTACCTGGACTGTTGAGATCGGACTGTAAAGCATGTCCTGCAGGCTTTGTGTTCTGTCTTGTCATTCAGCTGTGGTGCTTACTTGGTACTGATGCAAGCTCAGGTAAAATTGCTAGCACCTATTCTTTTTACTAGGCCACGAGTGTTTGTGTCTGTGGCGTTACAAAGCCAGTTAATCAGCCATACGGGCTCTCAAAATTCCTTTCAGTTCTAGGTGATGTTCTCTCATGTATTATGCTGAACACTTTGGAGCAGCTTGACGTTTGCCATTGGCTGCCCTAACTAGAGTTTACTTTCTACAGACAGAACATCCTTCTTTAATAAAGAACCAACAATTTTGAGTTGACATTATTGAAGATTTTTAGAAGCTTAATGTATCTTAAATGTCACTTAAATCCGGTATGTGCAGTCTCTGAAGTGACAGGCCATATTTAGAAGTTTAATAAATGCTTTCAAGCAAATATAGACAATAAATGCACACCACTTCTGCTGTTGATTGTACTGATGACTCTACTTAGCCAATGAAGAATTCGAGGATTTAAACCCAAGGTACGTACCTGCCCTAACATACAAAAAACCCAATCTCTTTGTCTGTGCAGGTGAAAAATGAGGTTACTACTCGCTCCCGTATTGCAAGAACTCTTGGTCTTGGTAAACCTGTGCGTGGGGCCTCACTTCCTTCCATGTACAAAGCAACAGAGCCTTCACTTGGTCTGATGAGAGCAGATATTGGCGCAGCTTCTCTGTCTGTGTTTGGGGATCCATATGAGTTGGATCCTTATGAAAGGTAAGATATCTCTGGATTATGATCAGAGACCTGATAATTTCATAAGTTTTGGGTTGTTTGTACATGTGACTTCACGCAGAGCGAAGATCTCATCTGAAAGCAGCTTTGGATACACAACTCATCATAACACATTGGCCTGTTCTTTCTTTCCTTCTGGGTCAGAGTTGCTGAGCTTTTAAAGAATCAGCCTTGTATAAAGAGTTTTGCTGAAATAATCAGCCTAGTGGAAACCTTTAATAAGATCTATGGGGTTAATGAAAGGCTAGAATCTGAATGAATCTGATCTTGATCCATCACTTTCTATTTATTTATTATAAATGAAGATAACTAGCATATTTGAAATAAACACTGACAATATAGAATTAAAAGAACCTGTGGAATCTTCCATGTTTGCCCTATATCTTCCCTTTTACAGACACTTCAGAATAAGGAGAAATCTTACTAGGCCATAGTTTGTGTCACTCTTAAATTTTTAAGTTTGGGGAGAAGACGCTGAAATTCTTGTTGATGAAATTTAGTTTTCCACTGAATAAATCTTTTTTAACCTTTCATAAAAGGAAATTATCCATTTAATAATTTAGAAATAAAAAATCTACATTTGAGTATCTGCTGGCAGAATTGCAAGGTTCTATTTTTATAGGCACAGAAAATAAATACATTGCACAAATATTTTTTCAATATAACATAATAAAATAAACTATGCTCTCTAACTGCATCTGTCCTAGTAGTATTTTCTACTTTATCTATTTGATGTGAAGAACATTTCAGGCAATTTCAGAGTTCATCTGTGTGTGTGTGTTTTACCACAGTAATGAAGAGGTTCCAGCAAATCCAGATTCACCAGTGAGTGCTAAAAGGAGAGTTCTCTCCCAGTCAGCACTGAGGTCTCACCGTCCCGTGGCTAGACCCGTTTCTGTGGGACTTCCCAGGTAAAAATCCATTGCTGTTTTATTTAGTTTTGTTTTGTAGTTGTCTAGTGATTCTAATAAATTAAAGAGTGAACTGGTGATCATCCTGGCTTAACCCTTTTCTTACCCTGAGTATATTTCAAAAAGTGTGTGTGTGTGTACACACATGACTGCACAAGTGTAGATAAATAACCACATCAGCTTGTCTAAGGATTCTTTTTTTAATGTCGTGGGACACACACAGTTTCATAATACCTTTAGTATTTACACTGGAATTTAAAATTGATATTTCCACCCTAATCTGACTGTTCTTGTTTTCTGTTTTGTGTTTGTTTAGTAACCCATTAGTATGTTTTAAATGCCAGTTTCATTAACCTTTAAAAATCTGCTTGCTTCTTTGAGAGGGCCAGGGAATCTACTTACAGATGCAGAGAAGGTGAGGGCTGAAGCCACCCCACCCAGTCCCTCTGTCATTTTTCAGAGATCAGAAAATTGAGAAAACACTCTGTTTGATCCTGCAGTTTTAACAGTAGCTTTGCTGTCTGACAGAAGTCTGTGTGTTACATGCCTGCCAAGGCCAGGGAGCATTGGATGCTCCCCACTGGTAACCACAGGGAATTTTCAGGACTGAGGGGTAAGACAAAGGGAGCAGGAGCATGAGGAGAAGAAAAGGAATGGAGAAAGTCACTGAGACAGGTACCAACTGCAAGGTTGAGGGAGCTGAAAAGAAAGGAAGGGAGCTCAGCTTAAGTGGTTAAAGGTTACATGACTGTCTTCTAGTGCACCTGACTTACGGTGAAGGTTGGTTTCTCAGGATTAATTAAAAAGGTAGTATATGTTTCTATGATAACTTGGATTATTTCTCTAATTTTCCCATGTCAATTCTGAAGGAGGCCTTTCAGGAAGCTTTCCATGTCCTCCGAGTTGAGTAGCATATTGTTTAGAAGGTGGAAGTTTAGAAAAGCTAACTATCACCTAAAGGCTTAGTTTGCCCTTAGACTGAGTTTCCTCATCTGGCCTTAGGAGCCAATTCTATTAGCATTCTCATTTTGTCTTTCTGCTGTAAGTTATTACAGGTGTTTCAGTGTACCTTGTGTTATTAAAGCTTGTTGTCCTACAGACATGAAATGTAGCTCCCTCAAAGAGCTGGGCCTATTGGTCCTTTTGGAATTTATTTTTTTAGAAAACCCAAACAAAACAAATCACCAAATCCCATCAACAAAAAAGCTAAACTGAAACACCCAAACCTTTTCAGTCAGTATTTCAAGAACCAAGAACTTAAAATCATTTTCATAAGGTTGAGTAAAGCATAAAGGGGAGCGTTTGCATTATCTCAGATGTAGGAGAATTGCTGTTGGTTTTCAGTGTAATTCCTCCTAGGCCATGCTGTTAGCTACCCTACCCGTGGCACCATGTGTATTCTGACTGCTAAACACTAGTTCAAGCTGTGTCATTTTTTTAGATAGGAGTGTAGGCCTGAGGAATACATTTGTGTTTGAGATTTTGTGGGGACAAGAGAAGCAGCTAGTATGGAAATATCTCTGAAATTATGATATATCCTTTAAAAATGCATATTAAATGCACTGGAAAGATAATCTTGATGCACAACACAGCATCATCCTTAAATAAGATTAAAAGCATTTGCGAACAAAAGGTCTCTTGTGATTTCCTTGTGATATTCCTGTGGGAAGTCAGTAAAAGCTTCGCCTCCTGTTTGTCATAGAGAAATGGGGACTGAATGACTCTAGTGAAGCCAAAACTTCAAGTGAACTTCCCTGGCTGACCTCTGTTTATGCCCTTGACTTTGGTTTCTTTTTAATGTAATGTATGTGTATAGAACAAATGCTGTAAGAGTAAAGGAAATATAACCCCTCTGAAACATGCAGAAGCAGTGTACCTGCCTTGAGTCCTGATCAAGAAGCAGAAGCTGCTCCTGTACCTGATCTGTTGGGAAGTATCCTGTCTGGACAGAGCTTTCTCATGATGAGTAGTTCAGATGTGGTCATCAACAGAGATGGTTCACTGACAGCAAAGAAGGCAGGTAAGGACTTGGCACTTCATAGTGCAGTCAGCTTCTTTGTTTCATCCATATCTGCCCTGATCCTAGAGGCTGCATAGCTTCAAACATGGCAATACTCCTACTGAACATTTGAATACATAGGATAGATTAAGTAGCTGCCAGCAGTAATCTGATTTATAAGACGGGTGCTCTGAAATAGTGTGAGCTCTGCAATTAAAACAGAGATTGAGATGTCACCAGAGGATTTTGGTTTTAATACATAGTTTTCTTCTTTCAAAATAACTGTGCTGTGGTTTCATGCTTTGTTATATGAACTATAGAACTGGGTAGATGAGCATTATCTTGGTACCCAATTTTTCTGGCATGTCTCATGCATTGCTGCTATGCCTGTATTCTGTACTTCAGTTTAAAGAGCAGCATAGATGACCTTGGCAAGAAGTTTCTTTGCAAAAGTCTAGCTCTAAATATATGCTAGCACCTCCAGCTTGTCTTCCCTTGGCATGGTTATTTGAAAAGAATCTCTTCAAATTGAAACTTTAGAGCTTTATTTCTAAAATAAGCACTCCTAGCATCCTCTGTTAGAGTCAGTTTTTTTGTCAATCAGCAACTACAGGATAATAAGCACTAATCTGGTAATACCTACAGAATTGAAAAATTTATTGTTTACCTCAGAGATGTGGTTGTCTGGCACCAAACCGTGAGTGTCTGACCAGGAGAACTAATTGGACTGCCTTATTACTATGTGGTATGTCAGTAAACCAAAGTGGACCTTAAAATAATTAGCTTAGTATTTCTTTTGATGTTGGCAGAAAGTGTCCAGATATGTACTGAAAAGCTTAATTGTCTGTTTGTATGCCATAGCTCCACCTCATAGAAAATCCACAAATGACTTGAGAGTGAATGATGGTTCAGGGCTTAACACCCAACCGAGTGGGGACTCAGGGACCACAGCAAGTAGCTCCATTGCTGGACCTTCCGTTTCCTCGAGGCTGAGTACTCACACCAGACCCTTCTCTTCAAGCTTATTTTCATCACCTTCACCCTCACTGAGCAGGATTGAGTCTGCAGCAAACCCTGCACAGACTGCATCAGAAAAGGCAACTGTAAAATCAGAATATTCAATGACACCCAGGTCTGTTCAGACTCAGAATATAGCTGCTTTGAGCAGGCACAGCTCCAAGTTAGATGAAATTCCCAGATTCAATGGAAAATCTAAAAACTTTCTACCTACTGACTTATCTTCAAAGCCGCTGAATTGTAACTTGAATTCTGGCTCAAAAGCTGTAACTGTGAAGCAGCCATTAAAACCACCTTCCAAGAGAATTGACATCTTTGAACTTCCCAGGATACCAAAGATTAAAAAAGAAACTGGCAGCAAGCAGGTGGAGCCGCAACCCACAGGAAGCCAAAGCTGTGACATCCCCAACTCCTGTATAACCCAGCTGACTGGCAAAGAAAGCGCTAATCAGCCTGGAAAGGGTAGCAAGGTGGAAAGTCAGAAGTCAAATTCCAAGGAACCTCAGCAGCAGACACATACAAGTGGGGTGTCTTTTTCCACCAATACTGGTGTGTATAGTGGTTCATCACTGCTGAGCACTTCAAGGGGCAAAGGCCCAGGCTCTTTTGAAAGCTTTAAAATCAATATTCCTGGAAATGCAGGACATCCAAGCAGGCTGTCTAACCCAGGATTTTGTAACACCTTCCGCCCTGTGGATGATCAAATGCAACAGAAAGAGAGTCCTTCACCTCTTTTCTCAGTTAAGAAAAAGCAGGTCAAAAGTGAAATGTATGATCCCTTTGAGCCAACAGGATCAGACTCAAGTTCAGCAAACAGCAGTCCTGAAAGGCTTGGCTCAGGGATCTCACTAACTAATATTACCAGGACTATTTCCATTGACAATCCGAAAGTGCAAACATTTCAAACTGTCCGTCGTTTCACCCCTTACAGGATAGAAAATATATTTGGATCTGAGGCAGACTCTGATGTACCATCTGGTAACACAGAGTCTCGTGATGACATGACAGCAGAAAGCAGGATTGTAGAACAGGTCTCTGATACAGAAGAACGAGACAATATGGATGAGGAAGACTTGATAAGCAGTCCTTGCACTTCAGCTGCTGTTAAGCAAATTTCTAATACAGAGTGTGTAAAGGAGGAAAGCAGAGAGGGACCTAATGTGTTCTTTAATGCTGAGGAATTGATTAGACCTAGTATTAATGTGAAACTAGAACCAGATAGTCCCTCAAAGAGTGATGGGCAGCAGAAAGTCCAAAAGGTAGAACAAACAGAGAGGCGATCACGTTCCAGATCCCTTTCAAACTCCAGCTCCCGAAGCAAGAAAAAGATGAAAAGGAAAAAAGCACTTGTCAAAGAGCGTAAGAGATCACGCTCAGGGTCTAGAGACAGAGCACACTCAAGGGACCGAAGCTCCAGATCTACCTCTTGGTCAGGTGGAGAAGAACATGGCAAAACACACACATCGAAATCCAAGAGCAGGAGGTCTTCTACTGACCGTTCTAGCAGTCACGAACAATCTAAAAAAAAGAAAATGAAGGATAAAACCAAGGATAAAAAGGCAAAAGCTTCTTGGTCTAGGGGGAGAAGGAAATCTAGATCACGTTCAGGTAGTCCTGGAAGTACTTCTGAGTTTTATGAAAATAGGAAAAAGAAAAGACGGTCTCGATCGAGATCAAGGCGGAGGGACCATTCCCGGTCGAATAGCACTGAGCGAACTAAAAGGCGGAAGCACAGGAGAGACAAAAGCTATGAGAGGTATGATAAAGACAGTAGCCTGAGGTCAAGGAACAGAAAGAGATCAAGATCCAGATCTCGGGAGAGGAGAAAGTGGAGGTCGAGGTCCCGCTCTGCATCTCGATCTCGGGAGCACAAAAGCAGCAAATCAAAGGAAAAAAGACTGCGATCGCGATCACGTTCCAAAGAAAGAAAACACAGATCAAAAGAGACCTCACTTCCTCCTCCACCAGAAAAGGATCAAAAACCTCCAGTTGAAAATTTGGCCAGGTATCTGGAGCAACCCCATTGTCTCAAACAAGAGCCAAAGGAGGAGCTAGTGCTAGAAGAGTTTTCCATAACCATCCAACCGAATGTCCAACTTGAGGAAATACAGGCTGACACTCCAGTTGAGCTGAGAGAGGTCCAAGAAACTATAAAGATGGAGCCCATGTGTCAGGAAGTGACCAGTGAAACTGCATTCCCCATGCCAGAGATCACAAACATTTGTGTTCCAATTGGCAATGTGGATTCTTTTGCTGAAACAGAATTATTGAGTAGTACTGATCCAGCAGTGCTTGGTAGCTGTAGCAATACAAACCTAGAGATTACAGTTAAAATAGAAAATACTGCATTATGTCCATCTATGATGGAACAACACCCGAAGAAAGAAGTTATCATGCACGTTCCAACTGAAGCCACACCTATTCAAAGCTCGTCCAAAAGCAAAATTACAGATTGTGTGAGGGAGGTTAAAGAAGAGTGCTTTGTGTCAAATGAGAAAATGAGTAATTTCACTAAACCTGAACTGGAAATGGTACCTCAGGGTCCTGCCTTGAAATCAAAAGCACCAGTGAAAAGAGTTACCTGGAATCTTCAAGAGGAGGAAAGCAGCACATTGTCTGCTGGAAGAGCTCAAAGTAAGTCTCTTTGGGAAAGCGAAGAGTAGTTGAAGCCGACTGTATAAGGCCTAGAATTGTAGTGTAACAGCTCTGTCATGTGAGCTGGGGTGATCCTGTGGTTTCCAATCCTGAGAGCTGGCATTTTGTGCTTGTTGAAATCATGAGGTGAACTGTGTTAATGGATTGGAGAGGACACGCTGTCAGCACAGCTCAGCAGCAGCTTGTTGGGCCATGAAGCACATATTACAGCCTGATCTCTGAACTGGCAGCCCATGTCCCACCCTTTCTGCAGCTAACTAGAATGGTGATTTTGCCTTCAGATTTTATAAATGTTTCTCAGAGCCAAGGAGCGTGATAAGTCGTTGTAGCTCACTCCTGTGAGTGCTGCTAAACCAGAAATGCTAGAAACAGTTTGGCTTGAGACCCTGTGCTATTCGTGTTGACAGAGTTGCCTTTGTGGTTCCTGTTGGCTACTGTCATGTAAACCCAGTAAAAAGCAATGTCTTTTGGATTGTGGATGAGAAGTTCTCTATTATCAGAACTTTAAATGTAGATGACTCCTAAACAAAATCCTTTTATAGTGAGTTTTGTTGTTAGATCTTTTTTATTTCAATTTTAAGAATGTAATTTGTTTTGAATCTTCAACACATTATGTTTATTTTGTTTGTAAATATTTTCTTCTCATTCTCTTGGGGAACCTAGGGATGCCGTTTTACAAACTTCAGCAAGCAAAAGAAGGGGCCTGGAAAGCAGAGGACTTGAACCAAACATTAAATCAGGTGCAGTTAAATGAGCCTCCTCCAACCAATTATATGATTCCTGAGCCTATGTTTCCTGATCTAGATTCCTCTCAGGTTGGTTCCTATTCCAGCACCCAAGTGTCATGGAAGGCATCTCATCTCATCTGTGCCCTCGTTGTGCAACACCTTCCTCTCATGGCAGAGTTTGCCTTCCTCTGTGTGTGGTACATTCCATATAACCCATACACCTCAGCAATGCTCTATAATAATTTAATCTCTCAGGTTGTCATTAGAGTTGAAGAAATGTATTTTCTTTTAATTCTGCCCTATACATGCAGCTTGTTTTCAGCAAGTGGCTTGCAGAAAGATGGTGCTGTTTGAGAAGCTGTGAGCTTCTCCCTGACTGTTATCAGGCTGTAAATATTGGCTTGGTGGCCTTGGTCCAAGCCATCAGTCTGTGCTGTCCACTGGTTAAAAGGTGAAGAGGGACTGGTGGTAGCTCCTAGCGCTGAAAATCCTGACCTGATGTTGTTTTCTAAGTACAAGCACTGACAGAATGATATCTGTTTCACAGGTGTACTGTCAAAATATCCCTCTGACGCCACCCCTGCCCTCCAGCCTTCCTCCCTACGCCCCGGTGAGCCAGCCCACAGTTCAATTTATCATGCAGGGAAGTCTTCCAGCGCTTGGCTGTGTGGCAGGACAGAGCCTCACTCCAGAACCGGGCAGCCTGGCTACTGCGTCTGAGCCAGGAATCCAAGCTGCTTCTGTTGGAAGTGCAGAAGAAAAGATCAAAGCACCCAAACCTCCAGTGGATAAAACAAAAAATGAGGAAGTGAGTGAATGCTACCGAGTAGCAAATACTTAACATTAATGAGCTGTGTATTTGAATTTTTTAATTTGGGGGATTTTTAATCTTTCTGTGTTGTATTTTCCCAGTCCTGTTGTCACTCTTGGTTTTGGTGCCTGACTATGCTAACCCAGGAGGGACAGGCAATCCTTTCTTTGAATTCTTTTGGGATTTATTCAGTTTGAGGGTTCTGCTTCTACTGCTTCATCACACCAAGGTAGAGGGATTAAAACATCTAAAATGCATTCTTAAAGTTCTGAAACCTTCTTGGATGAAAGTTTGGAAGGGACTTTCCAGAAACCAGAATGTCCAAACTTCTCTAAACACCTGGTTTTCTCCTTTTCCCTCCAGCTTTGAAATCAGTGTCAGTTCTCATAACAGTCCTCATAGACAGGTAGGGCTGTATCTGGTTGCTTTTCAGCACTGAAAATGCAGAGATAGTAAAATACTCCAGAGATTTTGCAGTGCTAGTCCCATGATGAGTTTTGGGTTTGCTGTGTGGACATCTGCTCTAAGCGTAGGGGATGCTAACATGAGAACAAAAACGTCATCACCCGTTATTTTACTTTCTGCCACAAAACCAAACAGTAAGATGCTTTTCCCACTGAGTCTGCATTTATGAACAGCAGTTTTTATGAACTTGTTTTGATGGCATTTGTAATCCATTTATAGGCAACTCTGCAATTTTCAGATTGTCTTCAGAGATACCTGAAGCTTGATATTTGCCATTATGATTTGCCGCTTTTATGATCTGATGTCTTTTGATGGATGTGTGTTTACTTCAGAGGTGTTGGAATGGAAGGAGAAGACCAAAATTAATAGGTAGACATTGTAGTCACTTGCTTAAAACACAGAATAAATGTTACATAAAACAAGGGTTCGTCATAATGCAAACTGTTATTTGTTTCAAGACTGCGATTGACAGTAAAGGAAATTACTTTGAGGTAATTACTTGGGTTATTGAAATTGTGAAATGAGAATTTTCATTTTTAGAGCATTTCTAAGAAAAATAGTGTCAGAAACCATTCCCAGGTTAGCACAAGGTAATGAACTGCTCTTTGCTCCACAGTACATGAAGAAGCTTCACATGCAGGAAAGGGCTGTGGAAGAAGTGAAACTTGCCATCAAACCGTTTTACCAAAAGAGGGAGATTACAAAGGAGGAATACAAGAGCATCCTTCGAAAAGCAGTGCAAAAGGTAAGGGCACAGTGAAAGGAAGTGGAGAGGAGGAGCTGGGCAGATCATTAAACAAGTGGCAGTACTTTGGATTGCACTTGCCAGTTCTGGCAATTACATGCCACAACTGAGTAGTGGATTTTTGGACCCTGACTCATACTCTGCAATCCTGTGGTGAAACAGAGGTTGCTTTAAGCAGGACTGATTGGTGCCATTGATGAGAGCTGTCAGTCTGTTCCATTTAGAAAATCATGTTTACAGTGGACAAGAACATTGCTAAACTTCATCTGCCTGAGCTGAAATGTTACATGGTATGTGCCTTGGGTGAGAATGCTGGAATCTCTCTTGCTAGGAACTTCAGCCAGAATTGTCAGCTGTTTCTGATAAAGTGAGAAAATACTTTGTGCATTAGTTCCTTGAGCATTTGTAGTGTCTTTGAACCTTGAACGGGAGCCTGGCAGTTTTACTGATGTTGACTCTGTCTCAAATCTTAGTGCTGGTCAGATCATGGCTAAAAATATCTGATCAGCAGGTAAATGTTTTGTGAGGGGAAGTAAAGCAATTAACTGATACCTCAGCAAACTATATTCTCTCCTTGCTCTGCATTCTTGCCATCACTGGGAAATTCCACCATAAAAATTCTTGGGATGATGGCTGCAATTTCATATCTACTACATGACCTGTATGAACCTCAAGTGTTGTTTGTAGGAGAGCTGAGCAACACGAATTGCTGCTGAAGTCACTGTAAACTCCTCTCTTTGTAGGTTCTGTTCTTTCTCCTGTATCTCAAGATGGGCCCTCAAAACTGCCGAATTCTTTTAATCTGAGCATTTCTTCCTCAAAATCATCAGAAATACGGGATATCAGCACTTTCTTGGTTGCCACGTATTGTGTAAAACTGGATTGGATGGGTGGAAAAGCCTGTAGCAAAAATGAGTAATTCTGCTTTCAGAGATGCCTTTGCATTCACTTGGTGCTCAACAGATAAGCACTGAGCCATTTCTGGAATGCTTGAAGTAAAATATTGCCCTTATCTTTGTTTTCAGCTGTATGTACCCTGCTATGAGACTTAAGGGCCTGTGCAGGAATTGGTTCCCTTGGACAGCCATTTAGGTCCTGTCTGTCACTTGCTTCTTGCCTGCCTGAACTGCTGTAATTGACTGAATGCCCTTTAATCCCCTGCAGATCTGCCACAGCAAAAGTGGAGAGATCAACCCTATGAAGGTGGCTAATCTGGTGAAGGCATATGTGGAAAAATACAAACATATGAGGAAACATAAGAAAACTGATGGTGAAGATACACGTGAAGTGGAAAACTGAGAGCAAGCCACAGCCAGCATGACTTGGACTGAATTTATCCTAGCTGTGGACACTGTAGGAATAACAGATCTGCAGTTGCATCTCATTGTAAACAAAGTGCAGAGAAACAAAATTATTATAGGACTTATCTACAGAACCTCCTCTTGAATTGTTTCCATATGGGAATGAATTTAGGAATTTTTTTGGATTACCTACAGATGTAGAACTAAATAACAATCAAATGCCTCAGACCAGCAGAGTAATTCGAGGGGAAACACAGAAGAGAATAATGTTTGGGACTCCCGGATTGCTACAGTTTTCAGGGTTACTTTGATCACATTTTTGGGCTGTGCACTTGTCTTGCTAAAGTTTGAAACTGGAGACCACTTTTCATACAGTATATTGAGAGCTTCATACTGTTTCTCTTGTGTTTATTTATCAAAATATGGATTGTCTTTAGAAATTAATGATTTAATACTTGAAATGTTGTATTTTTAGCCTGTTGGATGGTGAGCAAGGCTTTACTCGCTCTGGTGATTGGGGATTGCAGAAATGAGCTAACATTTATAAATTGACTTCAGAAACACGGCTCAAACTATGGTGTTTATTTACATTCTGTTGAAAGTATCTTCTTAGTGAAAAAAATTGATTTTGGGGTGGAAGATTGTGTTGCACTTGTGTAAATAATGCACAGATGGCTGGTTTTGTGTCTGCCTTTCAGGAAAGAGCAAAACAAAATGCATTGTGAATTTTCAGTAACAAGGTGGAGGGATAAGGTTGAGCTGATGTACAAAGCAGAAATGTGACAGAGTTTATAAAGTTATTTTGAATGGTTTTAGTCCCATAGCAGCTGTCATTTGTTTGTCTTGCATCTACCTCTTGCCCTGGCTGTTCTATATAAACCTGCATACTTGGCTCTTGCATAAGGAATACCATGTTTCTAGAAGAGGATTGGAGTTGGATTTGTAATTGTCCCTCCTCCTCTGTAGGAGGACTGGTTTTCCTGTCAAGAATCAAAGGAGTCCAGCACACATATTGACTCCATCTTGATTTCTTTAATGACACTCTTTGCCTGGATGTGCTGCAGAGCAACAGATTTTTTAAGTGACCATCTGAAATACAGTGACTTAAAAATATATTTGGCATCTTTGAACCTAACTTGAATCATGCCCCATTTAACCATGTTAGGGAGATGTTTCACAGGGAAGCTGAAGGGAAAACCTGAAGTTAAAACTCAGAAACTGGCTTTCCCTTCACAGGAACAGAATGCACGTGGCCTGTTGGACCAGATGGCAACAACACTTCTTATGTGAGGGTTTTCCTAACCTCTTGGAAACTGCCCTCTCTGAGAACAGCCTTGCTGCTTGTCTTCAATGAAAAAATATTTAGGCTTTCTTGGATGCGTTGTGTAAAGCAGTTAATTGCTGCTCTTTCCTCCCCTGTGGTGAGTGTAGGAAAATTCTCAAATAGCAAGACCTGTGGTCCCTTGCTGGTGTTCCTGACTTTTCAGTTACTCTGATTTCGATCATAAGATTCTTGTCTGCATACTGAAATTTTGTCTGTGGTTCCAAGTAGCTGGTTTGGGAAGTTTATTATTTAAACGAAAGAAGGCTGTATGCCAGTAGTGTTTGGACTGGCACAACACTTCACTCCCATCATTCACTATCCTAGATAAATGTTTATGGATGAGCCCTGAGCAGCATTTTGGAGTGAGTGTTCCTTGGTTCTGTATGCTTCCTGGATGAAGTATAAGGAAGTGATAACTCTGGAGTTGCTTTGAAGATTTTTTTGAAAATCTTCTGCAGTACTGACTGCAGAAGAACAGCTGGAAGAGAAGCTGTAACTTTCAAGCTAAACTTGTAGCTAGAATACATACCTGGCAAATGGGTGTGGGGTTGTAAATACAAACACTGCTGATAGATTTCTTTACAGAATAAAACTTCAGACATTTTTATGGCATTGTTGGCATAAGAATGAGAGAATATGATGTAGTTGTGTGTACACTTAGGCTGGAAATTGGATACCTCCCAATGTGTCAGAGGAACAATTCTGGAACAACCTGTCTGCATGAGTGAAAAAGGGTAGGTGGTGTGAAAAACAAGGCTTGACCAAATAATAGAAGTGACTACACCGTTTACCAGAAAGACAATGTCAATCTGTTTTGCTCTTCAGTCTGTTTCACTGCTTTAAATTGTTGTTTAATGTTACCCTTGAGTTTGCAGTAAAGATAGGCTGTTGCAGAATGTATTAGGAGTGCCTGTAAGACCTGTTCCTCTGCACCTGCCATTGCCTGGAGGAGCACTGACACTGAAAATGATACCTTCTGCATGTGCTTTTCGCTGAAGTTATATCAACAAGGATACTGGTTGTTTCATTCCGTCTGCCATTAAAAATAAATCCATCAAATTGTAAGCTGCCCTGTGGGAGAGGCAATGAGAAACCTACCTATAAATGCCTCTCCTGGTGAGTTCTAGGAAACAGTTTTTCTAGTATAACGTGTGTACTGCTTGCTGGCCCTCTTGAATCAGATGCTGCCACCTGCTTAAGGAAAGAAATCTTATTCAACACATGCAATAGTTTGGTAACAGCATAACTTCTTTTTAATGTCCTTTTACTCCTCTGCAACAGAAGTGATGCCAAAAGCTCCTTTAGCAAAGGTAAGGAGGAATGCTGCACTACAAATTTGACTCAGGAGCTGGTCTGCTAACGTATTTATCTTACAGGAGACCTCCACAACTTCTTTTGGGACCTAGCCCTGGCGGCTGGCCAGAGGCACTCGGGTTTATGAAAGCTGCTCTGACGTTGGATGGAGAAAGAGAAGGTGCGGTTCCCAGGTAAAGCCTGGGGAGGCAGGGAGTAAAACAAAGGGAGGAAATGAAAGGGAGAGGCCAAGCACCCTGGAGGATCCAGCTGGTGCCCCACTGCCAGGCCATGGGCCAGCTGAGAGCCTGTGAGTAGCTGCCTGGGCTCTTCACTGCCCTGGTTCAAGAGGGTAGTGAGAGTCCTTTGGCTTGTCCCAGAGGAAGAGATTGGGTGTTTGGGAGAGGGGAAAGCTTGCTTTCCTGATGGAGCTCATAGCATGTCCTGCGTTAAAGTGGTGATGCTGAGAAATGGTGATGAGTCAGGGTGTGTTGCACAAGGCGATGCAGTGCTTGGTGTCATGTGGTGAGGAAGTGAAACGAGGGAGAGGAAAGCAAATCTAACCATCTTTTGTTCTGGTATCGTATGACCCCCACTCTGCATCCTCTTGGCACTCTATTTGCCTGCAAATCTCTGCTCTAAACACCCTCCATTTGGGGACATTCTCAGCCATCACCAAGTCCCTGACTGTGTGCCTTGTTCTTTGGGGAACCCCACACTGCCTGCATTATTCCCCCAGTCTCCAAGGTCTAGAAGTATCTTTGCAGGGATTTGCAGCATTATCTGTACCTGGAATAGGGTGGGGGGCTGGGGGAGAGGATGTGAGAGAGGAAGTACTTGAATTCGCTAGTCGTGATCTCAACCCATCTCCCTGTCTGTGGTCAAGAGCTGAGGGCAGGCTGGGTGAGTTATTTGGAGAGCAGCTGTATTGATGTTGGCTCTGCCCTGCCAGCCCACTGCTGGGATTAGAAAACTGCCAGTTTTGGGGTAGATGCATCTGTTACTGGAGCTCTTGCAGTCATCAAAGCGTGAGAGCAAATCTCTTAATGTGGCGCTTACAGGTCAATATCTGGTGGCAGCTGAGTCTTCAGCCCCAGTCAAGATCCTTGTACCTCTGCTTCAGTTCCTCTCTTGAGGAGCTGTTCGTGCAGCAACTGCGGTTGCACACTTCAACCAGCTCCACTGCTTTGCTTTGCCTGCCAAAATGATCCTGAAGTCATGCAGAGCTCAAGGGAAAAAATGGTCTGCAACCCAAAGGGTCAGAAAGTCTCTCTTAACCATCTTCCCTGTCCCATGTGTCCAGGTCAGCTGTAGCAGGAAGGATTGTGTGAAGTCACTCTCTCTACCCAGCGGCTACGCGTGCTGCCTCCAGAAGTCCTGAGCAACCCTGTGGTGGAGAGCCTTGACATCGACAGGAACAAGCTCAGGACCATCATGAGCATTTCTAAGCTTTGCAACCTGAGGAAGCTGATACTGTCCAAGAATGAGATTGTAGACTTTCCCAATGAAATCCAGAGCCTTGTCTGTTTAGAGAGGTTTGAGCTGAATCAGAACTAAATCAGGGTCATCCCAGAGGGGGTTTTCTCCCATCTTCCCAGACTTAAACACTTGCAGCTGAACAAAAACCATCTCTGTGCCCTCCCCAGGGACCTGGCAGCTTGTTGAGGCAGCCTCAACATCTCTAGCAACCTGTTCCAAACCTTCCCACAGTCTGTCTGGCAGTTGACACAGTTACAGGAGCTCCATGTGCAGAATAATGCCCTTCACCAGCTCTCCAAGGAGCTCTTCCAATCCCTGAAAATGTTTAAGGCCAATGGGAACCCACTCCAGGAGCCACCCAGTGAAATGTGTGCTGGTGGCATTCAGCAGACACGGAATTACTTTATCCAGCTTCAACATGGTTTGGGGCAGGAGGACAAAAGGGTCAAGACCTTATTCCGGGGGCCTCAATAGCGAGGAAGTCCACCATGTGCAAAAGCCTGAAACAAGGGCAATCCAAATTGGTGCCCAAGGAAGAGCAAACAATTGGAATAGAGATCAATGAATTCCAGATCGAGGACTTCATATTTCTCTTTTGGGACTTTGCTGGCAAGCTGGAGTACTACATGACTCACCACATGTTCATCACCCCACAGGCGCTTGTCATCCTCATCATCAGTCTTCACATGTAAGTGCTCAATTGGTTTGGATTCCAAGTGGGATGGGGGAAGAAAAAAGGAGCTGGGGAAACTTTCCCCTGCACAAGCTCACACCATTTTCCATTGTACCTTGAGGCCTTCTCACCATTGGAATAGCTAGCTCTCCCCTTCTCCCTTTTTGCAGATCAATCCTTTAATTAAGCCACTAGTCTGTCATCCCTTTGCAAAAGGCCTCTCTTTAGAGGGGTTGAATAAGCACTACCTCCTTATGTGACAATTGAACCCCATCTAAATGGATTTGCTTTCTGTCTTGGAAATACCCTTACAATCCTTCTTTATCCTGCAGCATTCCCTGAATGTGAAGAGAGTATCATGCTTGGGCTTTGTGCTACAGAGGGATGCTCCCATCCACAGCAGGGATGGCCTCTACTTTAACTGGCTTAGCTTAAGGATAGGAAACTGAAGGATGAGCTTGGATACAGCACATGTCAGTTTCTGAGATCTGAGCACTTCTCCGGTGAGCTCCTGGGACAGCACAGAGTACATGGTCAGACCTGTGTTGGTGGAAATTGGCTGGAGATCCAGAAGATGAGACATGAATTTGGGGTTTTCTTTCTTTCCCTCCCCAGGTACCAAACTATTGACAACACTTTCAAGGAGCTTGTTGGCTTCTGGATCAACAACCTGTCCATGCAAGTCCCAAACTCAGTAGTGCTTCCAATGGGAACCCATGTAGACTGCTGCCGGGAGGAGGAGGTGGAGGAAAAGAGGCATGACATCATGGCCAAGATCACACCTATGCTGACAGAGCGAAAAAGCAACCTCGCTCACAGCATCGACAACATGGAGGGCAATGAGGAGCCCGAGTTTTATGTGGACCAGTGGGAGAGGCTGATAGAGATGCTGAGCTGCATGTTAACTGTAGAGCTGAGATTATCCTGGTTTCTGGCTGACTGTGGTCACCCTGTTGTCTCTGGCCTGTGCTATTGGCAATAGTGACCTGATGCTAATGCATCAGGCTACTACTGCAGCCATTCCCCGGGCTGGGGTGGATGTGGTAACCCCTGGCTGTGACCTGCTGGGTCCTTTTCCCTGCTTGGTGATGGGCATCTTCTTCTGTGGCTTGTGGCAAGTGCCTTGGGAGCATGAGGGGTCATTTACCATCACCAGGTGATTTTCTGGGAACAGCTGCAGAACAAAGGTGTGACCTCCTTGACATTAAATCCTTCCTTTGCCTTGCAGGCTAAAAGACTCCTCTGGATATGCTTTTGGCAGGTATGTGCTTTCTGTTTTCCAGATCTTAAACTTAGTTGCTGTCAACTGCACAGATTACTGCGATATCAAAAAGCTCGAGGCCTGTATTTTGGAGCATGTGAAGAATAAGGAGCTCTTGCCCAAGGTCATCAGAGTGCTGCTGCCCATCCACAGGCAGGTGGAAGCTGCCATTTTGGATATTGCACAGAGTGAGGAGATGGCAGACCATGGTGAGTAGTCTGTCACCCCTGCCACACCTTCCTGAGAGGACCTGCTCTCCTATGCTTAGGACAGACTGTCTCCAGAGCTTTCCTGAATCTGCACCTTCTGGCCCTGCTTGAGTGGCAGTGGAGTCACTGCTGTTATTAATGAGGATTAATTGCTGCTGCCCAGCTTTGTCACCACAAGCATATGCCTTTTCCAGGTAAGTGCCTAGGGAAAAGCATAGGGAAAAGCCAACTGTATCTTCACTGGGAGGCTCTGTTAGCTGGCCAAGTTGTCTGGTCTCTTTCTTACCAGTAACATTGTTTTTTCTCACCTTTGCCTTATAAAAGCAATTAAAAAATCTTGAAGGAGCTCCACAGCTTTAATGTTTATATGTGATTTCCAAATCTATGTCCTGCTCACTTTAATGGTCTCTCCCTCTCTAGACCCTTCTCTGTGTCTCTTGTGACTTAGGAGGACTAACAGGCAGTTCCAGCTCCTTGCTTACTTGCCTAAAGCCAGTATAAACACCACCAGCAACAAGTGTCATCTCTGGCTCCCCTGGCCGCTGTAGGATGAGAATGAGAAGCAAGTGTGTGTTTTTTTTGTGGAGATAAGCCAAGTTTTATTGCCTGTCTCTGCATGATTGGATGACAATCTGAGGTTTAACTGACAGTCTGAGGTTTTCTGTCTGGTAACAAACCTGCTTTCTGAAAAAATGACAAACACCAGTATTAGCCTCATTTTTCAGATGCTCCAGTAAGTCCTGACAGGCTGTTGCCACTGCTGAGGCAAGGCAAGACCATTGGAGCTGCAGGGTGGCAGTGAGACAGCTGAGGATAGGCAAAGTATTTTGGGCCACAGCCACTGAGCATTGCTCCGATTCCAGCTTCCTTAGGCATGGCATAGGTGATATGGGGTGCTGCTGGCATTTGTTGGCTCTCTAAGGCATCTACCTTAGAATGCTGTGTCTGATAGATGCATGTGGAGCTCCTCTGTCTCCCTCTAGACATGATGGACCTCCAGTACCTGCCCAGCAAACTCTCCCAGCACCTGGCCAGCCTGGGCAGAGAGCTTCTCCAGAACATCTTGCCATATCACCACCACATCAGGCTTATTGTGTGGTACAAGGAAATCAAGCACTTGGAAAGAACTGTTTTTCTCCAGCCTACCTTCTTAATAACTATGTTTAAGGTGAGCACAGGGATCAGGACCATCTGCTCTGCAGGGCCCAAGCTCTGAAGCTTTACTGGGCTCCTCTCATTGCCACCTTGTCTCTCCTTCCAGCTTCTTGTCAGGTACTGCCTAGTCCAGCAGCTCGAGAGCATCTCTATGGAGATGCTGATTGGGGAACATGCCACCATCAGAGACAGGGCCAACTGGGTGTGGATCTTCAAGTCAAAGGCAATGCTGTGCCACCAGGCTGTGCGTGCTTTGGTGAAGCACCAGCTCTATTCGTATGGATGTGGGATGTCTTTGAGAAAATCATGGGACACAGACCTCACAGAGGGAGAGGGAAGCTCTTCAGCCTCCTCAAGCACTTTGGGTGTCACCTCCAGTCAGAGCTCAAACACTCAACCCCCAGGGCAGTGAGTTTGTGCCTGGGAAGCCGTGGGAGACAATATGGAGCCAAGGTGAGTCCTGGTACTTGTTACCAACCTATCTGAAACAGACCGAAGAAGTCTCTGAGCTGTGAGATCACCCTGAAGACCTCCACATCCATGCCTACTTTTCACCTAAAATACCTGAGGGCTTCTTCCAAAGGCAAGCAGTGGTTTCCAGTCCTCGATGAGGTTGTGTGATTTAGGGTTTGCTCGCTGCTGTGTCAGTATGACGGTCAGCAAGCCTGTTGTTTGGCTAGTCTATGCCAGTCAGAGGTCTCCCAGTCCCACCTGAGGATGTTCCAGTTTCTATAGGTCTTGGGACTGTACCAGTTTTTGGAATGTCTCCTGGCCTTGTGGACTTGCCCAGAGTTTTATCTGATGGTGCTGTGGTTTAACCCCAAGTGGCAACCAAGTACCACAGAGCCACTCATTCACTTTCCCCTGGTGGGATGGAGGAGAGA
>VYZS01097368.1:0-13237 GCA_013400695.1 Neodrepanis coruscans
TTCTTTCCTTTCTTCTTTTTTTTTTCTTGTTCTTATTTATGGTGTCAGTACATTTTACCCCACAGCTTTCTGCTGGCTGCCTCCTTAACTTTCAGGTGCCCTGCAATTCCAGCAGCAGCAAATGTAAGACCTGAGGCCTTTCCTTGAGAACTCCTCTGCTGTTTCTTATCTCTTGAGCAGCTCGGATAGCTAGGGAAGGATCTACAGAAACTCATATAGAGAAAAGCTCTGGGTGTGTTCTAAATCTGTTGGCTGCATTGCTCAAACTGCAGCTAGGAGCTGGGCCTCAGACCTTCAGCAGAGATCGTTGTCTCAAACTGTATCACAAACCATCAACCCCCAAGGAGCAAGCCACTGTCCCTGCTGTACACACAGTGGGTAATCCCTTGCCTGCTTGCTGTCAGTCCAGTGCCCTTCATGACAGCTTAGCCATACTGCTGTCATGCTCCTACACTGCAGCAGACATAGGTTTCTTCATCTCTAGTCCCTGAGGGCACTGGCAGGGATGAGCAGTCTCCATGAGAGAGACAGCAACTGTGGGATGGAGGGCAGGATGGCAGTGTAGGGAAGGGATGGTGTGCATCCACCCTCAGATGAGCATCCCAAGAAATAACTCTCATTACCTAGAAACAGGCTCCCTGATGTTAAAACAGTCACGCTAACTGCTGAAGTGAAACAAATTGCATACATCTGCATATGGATATGGCCTGACTTCCTGTAACTGGAGATGGCCTCAGAGTTTCAGTGTAAAGTTTGGGGTATCTGTTTCTAATGAAACCTAGAAACCTTGAGTTACGTATTGTGAAGATCTCCATGACAAGGAGTTAATGTGAGCACCATTGCACCCTTACAAGCCCAACAGGGTTGCTTGATGCCTCCTTCACTGCTTATGACTCCATCCTTGCCCTCATAGCCGTAGAAGGAGAGTATTTTCTGGCTTCTCATAATTATACCCTGCTTTCTCAGTGCCCTGTTAAATCATTGGCACTCACAAGATCTTCCCTGAGTCACCCTGTTGTCAGTTGCCAGTGGGCAGGGACAGCCCAGTATAGCTGGTCACATGGTCCCCAAGCATCTTGCTGCTCCTTTTGGGCAGGACGACTGCCTGCATCCCCAGCTCACCTGGAGGGGATATGCCCTTCTAGTCTCACTGTGTTGGTCCTGGGATCCCTATGGAAGAGAAAAGGGATGCAGGAGACACAAGACTGTGTTGTATATGTGGCCATGAGCTAAGTCCCTGAGGCAGCCAGGTTTCATGCTGCTCTGCTGACACAATCCTGGATGGAACGGTCATTTTAATCGTGCTTTTAATCATGCTTTTAATCATTAGTCAGAATGTTTGAATTCACAATTTGTATTTGTTTTGTTCCTCAAGTGTGCCAACTTGAGAAGGTGATGAATTGAAATCTTCAGTATGTACAATCTTATCAATGACATTCAGTTTAAAGCAAAGTCTACTTGGTGCATCCACATGGCAATGCAGAGTAGGACATTTTCAATTCACAAATTTGGGCTCAACTTGAAATGATGTGTCTGCTTTGCACAGCACATGCATGACAAGTCACAGCTCCTTCATGATGGGTTCCTTCACACAGATCTTGTGATTGCAGCCCCGGAACCCACAAGGCTGCAAGACAGCTACATGGTCAACAAATTCCAGGAACACAGTCAGCACAAAGCAGTTTCCCATGGGCTCCAAGCAAAAATGCCTGGTAGATCTTGGCATTGTTAATGTACTGCTCTGGCAGTATCTTATTTAAGCTATTATAGTCTCAGTGAGGAGCTTATGCTATTTTAGTCCTGGTGGGCTTCAGGCATAGCCTGGGAGACCTCCTGGCCTGTGACAGCTCAGAGAGGCTGCCTGTCAGTGGACAATCCACATCCAAAGCACATGGCACAAGTGGCCTGGAGCTTCACCAGACTGCCTCTCTGCTCCCATGCTAAATGACATAGGGGTCTTCTGCCTTCCTGTCCAGGTGTGGGCACAGGAGTGTTCCCCCCCTGCCCATCCCCAGATTCCATGGCCTCCAATGCTGTCCATGTCATGGTGCCTCTACCTGCCTGCACAGTCATGGTCTGATTCTTCATAGCAATGATGCTTTAAAAAAAGAAACCAAACAAAAAACCCCAGTCCCTAGTGCAGATGCTTAAGAATGCATTTTAAATCCAGTTCTCTTATGTCATTCTCTCAAATCTTGCATAAATACCAGTGCTAAAATTTTGCCTAGATAAGGTTTGGGCAGTGTACACTTCTTGCAAAAGCAGATTTGCACCACAGCCCAGCCAGCACACCTTAAGGATTTGGCCAGCTGTAGTAACTTTATTCAGTTCATGTGGTCTTGCCTTAACACATGCTAAAACCGTTATTTTTGTTCCTAAGCTGTCTGTTGCTGCCTTCTGCCTCCTTTCTGTCATCCAGAAGTCAGCACAAGGTTATAACTTAAAAAATATCCACATTTTGGGTTATATAGGATAAAATGGAGTGGCTGGATTTTAGACATATAAAAATCAAAATATTTAGATTTATTTCTGTTCAGGGAGTCAGTGCTCTTGCAGTCTGCATATGCAGATAAGAGTTTAAGGATGGAGAGAAGACCCACAGTCTTTTAGCTGTATGTGGCATCACTGATTTTGTTAGCAATGATCAGATGCCTAGTCATACCTTCACTCTTGGGCCTAACTGAAATGTCAATCTGGGCAGAATTTCATCGCTCAAATGCAGGTGGTAGAAGTCTACATAGGACACAATCTATTAGCGTCATTCTGGAAGCTCCAGTTACCCTTTGCTGCAAGCAGAAACTGGTTGGAGCATCTCCATTTCAGCTCTGGATAAGGACAAACAGACAAACACATCACCTGCCCATCTATCCCAGACAGGGACCTCACTTGGTTGATCCTGCAGAACCTGAAGGAAAGCTGGAACCTTCCTGGTCTAGGCTGTTCCCCTGCTTATGGTACGGTATTCTCATTACAGTCTACAGATTTCTCGTGAGGGGAAGAAAAGGGGCAGGCACTGATCTCTTCTCTGTTGTGACCAGTGACAGGACCCGAGGGAATGGCCTGAAGTTGTGTCAGGGGAGGTTTAGGTCAGATATTAGAAAAAGGTTCTTCACCCAGAGCATGGTTGGATACTGGAACAGGCTCCCCAAGGAAGTGGTCATAGCAGCAAACCTGACAGAGTTCAAGAAGTGCTTGAGTGATACTCCCAGGCACATGGTGTGACTCCGGAGGACGGCCCTATGTAGGGCTAAGGGTTGGACTCAATGATCCTTATAGGTCCCTTCCAACTCATTGTGTTCTGTGATTCACTGACTTCCCACTGTGCTCAGGAAACCACTGCATGAATATTCTCATGTGCATGGACACCATCTCTGCTGAGACTGTCAAAGCTGATGGAACTGCTGCTCTGCTGCCTGCAACCTCTTGAGGCTCTAAAGCAAAATGGAGGACATAATGGAACTCACAGGCTAAAAGTACACGTGAAATACCTGACCACCTTGGAGAACTAATTACAGACAAGAAATTCCTAAAGAAAAGCCTACTGGTAGAAGGATGAAAGGGGGAGAGGAGCATTTCTTTCTACTGTCCTGACCACACCTAGAGCCCCTCTCTTCAAGAAGAGACTTTCTTTTCTCATCAGAGTATAGAGCAGGAACAGTGATGAGGCCTGGAGCAGAAAGGTCTCCTGCTCCCAAAAAGCAATCTGTGGAGAGTGCCAAAGGTGCCACACAGCACCAGTAATTCTACAGGCTTTCTTTTGGTGACCCTGAAGCCAGTGTATAGCTTAAGTCACTGGCTTTGTCTCGACCATGTGCCTGGGAGATGCTTCTGTGGGAATCAAATCCACCTCAGCCCTAGTTGCTCTTTAGCTCTCTTTAGTTCCTGGCTAGTTCTGGAGTAAATCACTTTGTGGGTTTGGGACAGCTTGGTAAACATTAACTCTAGTGCTGCTGAGAAGTTTATATCACAGGAAAGCCTGGGGAGTGTGTGCGTTATTTATCTGTGAAAGTTGCTGTTTCTCTTGCTTTTTTTGTGAACTAGCTTTTTTTTTCCCAATACAAACATGTTTTTCAGGGCAAATATTGCTTTATTGCCTGATTAGCTGGATTCACACACCCTGTGGCTACTTGGGGAGAGCTCAGCATTGTCTGTACAAATGCAACATGTGCTGCTTGCTCCTCTTTCATGTTATTTAAAAGACGCTAATGAAACTGGCTTTTACATAAACAAATCAATTCTGAAAACTCTGCATAGAAAAGATGTGGTTAGAGTAAAAGGCACAGTTTATGCCCCAAGTGCTTCTTCATGTGACACATTCATTTGAACAGCAGGAAAGTGCTGACTAGCAAATTTTGAAGGTAAAAAAATGCTTCCAGCAAGCTGCTGTAATTGAAGCTGACTTTCTGGCTCCTAGAACATGGTGTAAGGAAAAAGAAAGAGCAAGAAAATTTCCATTGCCTTCACAAGGAGAAACGCATGGTGTGACTGTTGGGATGGTCCTGTGCAGGGCTAAAGGTTGGACTTAATGACCCTTTTGGATCCCTTCCAACTCAGCATATTCTGTGATTCTGTGAAAATTGAACTGCTTAGTTGCGTATCATGGCTTCTCACTACTGAATGTGAAGGGATATTATTGATTATGCCAAATATTCTTGATCTGGGCATCTCTGTTCTCTCTGATTAGCCCATTAGTTTCCTAGTGATCTGGTTCTCTCCTCTCTGACACTTAAAGGTCTTCAGTGTCTGCAGGGGATGACACAGTACCTTGAGGAGGTGCCAGGACCAGCTACAAGATGACTTTTAAGTGACAGCAGAAGGAGGTGACAGCCACCTCAGTAGGATCAGAACTTCATTATATCCCACACAGGCAGCCCCAGGTGCAGGGCAGGGGGTGATCAGGTACAGGTTTGCAACATGCCAGGCTATGTGCAAAACCCTGCTTGAAAGTATGGCGGACAAGATGGGTCAACTATTGCATATTAAAATGTCTCTTTTCTTTCTCACTATAGGCATGTCACAAACAGCTGGGGAACAATTGTGGGTTTCTGCTGTGTCCTACTTGCGTCTCTGCCTGTGAACCAAAGATCACCTAGTACCTCTGAACTTTATATTCCCAGCACATGCTAGCCAAGAAAGATGAACAAGGCAGACCAGGATGGGAAGAAGGCTTGAAAGGGCTTTCAGTTTCCTCTTGGCTTTGATTTTGATACCTTTTGGATTAGTAGTCTCCTCCTTCCTAAGCAATCCTTCATTGGCTTGCCATGGCAATGATCACCTGAGGATCTCGGCCTTTCTCAAGTTCCTCAGAACCATCTAACTGCTCTGAAGACTTTGCTTAATGCTGCATAGACAAAATACCTGATCTCACTAAGAAAAAAAAATCAGCATCACTAATATTGAACAAAGTATTGAATGGTATTGTCTCACTCACAGACTCATACATAGGCATAAGCCAGTAGCTGTTTGTTGGAATTTCAGTCCAAAAGTGTCTACACACACTTGGTCAAGTGAAAGGCAGAACAGACAGGTCCTCAGTGCTGTTTGCTGAAGACTTCTGTTCTCCACAGACAGATACAGTAGGGTTTTGCACATCTTGATGCTCAGTCCCAACATGGGAACTCTGTTCAGCTCCCCTCTGAGCTGAGTTTTCCTACTGGAATATCCCTACTGTCAGCATCTGGAGTAACATCTCCCCCGTCCGCCTGTCTGCCTTACTTTGGGATCATTTAGTTCTCTCAGTTTTGTACTTCTTTGAGAAACATCTTGACACAACAAGGTTGCTTCTCCCCTGCTTGGATGCTATCACCAGCCAAGTTACATGATGATAGTGTTTAAGATAGCTGGGATTTAACTGCCTTCCCTGCACTGAGGCCTTGTGAAGTCAGGCCCTGTACCTGAAGCAGAGAAAAGTAAATACTGGATAGCTCTGGGGCTGACAGCATGCAGTGCCATTCAGCAACTGTGGAAGAACTGAGAGTTATTCTAATGTGAGTGACAGGTAAGAGTGACACAGGGCTTAGGGCTGAGCTCTCAGAAAGGAAAGCATAAGTGTTCTCATGAGATGCAGACTTATGTATTCTTCTTTACCTACACCTGTGCCCTTTTGCCACTGCAAGGATCTGAAAAGATCCCTTGCCTGACCACTGCAAGAGAAAAGGGGCCTTTCACTGCAACCTATCATCTCCTCCAGAGCTTTCTTCCACAATCAGTCAGTGTCTCCCTCGTCCCCATAAAGTGCCCTGGACATTTTCCCTAAAATTTCCATCCAAGTCCAGGCAGGACATCTGCTCTGTTGGGGTGAGAGGGAGGCACAAGGCACTGGTGCAGCATTCCACACCTCAATGTGTGTGTTGCTTTCCATGCTAACCACATGCCAAGAAAGGCACCACCAGTCCTCTGTGTGACAGAAGATATAAATCAGCTATCTATTTAAGAGGGGATGCTACTTCCAGCTGGTGAGACAAGGCTGCCTGAAGGGAGTTGAGCCTTGCTCTGACATCTGGCTATGGCACAGTTTAATTCCCTACTGCCAGCTTGCAGAGTGATTCACCCCATCGTATGGGTTGTGCCTGCCTGTACACTGTTCTCGCTGTTGGTTGGTTGGTTGATCGGTCAGTTGGTCTGTCAGTTTGTCTCTCTGCATTCTTCTGTTGGTTTGCTTTGCAAAAGCAACCTCCTCACAGCAGAGGCAGCAATGCATTGCTGAAGTTCAGCTGCCTCCCAGAGGTGATTTCCAGGTGCCTATTTTGTGCTGCTGGCAACAGGACTGGAGCTGCAACCTGAAATCACCAGCAGAGAAGAGGGGCAGGAGGAGGGAGATCAGGGCCATTTGTAATGAGGTGATCAGGAGCTCAGCTGCCTCTGCATTATGGAGTCCTGGTTTGAATTAGTGACAGATGAACTTCAGAAGGCTTGCAGGCCCCGGCCAGAGAGGCATCTGAACAGACTCAGCTGAAGCAGCCAGCCTGCAACTCTAATACAGCAAGGCACAGCAGCATGTGTGTGTCTTTGGGCTGTCCTCACCTTAAAGTGCAGTGTTACGTACTTCAGATGGGCAGTCAAGCTAGCCCCAACAAATCCTTCTCATACAGCTCCTGTGCTGCTCCTTGTGCTTCCCAGTTTGTGTCCATGGGTGCCCCTGTGGAAAAGACCTAGGGACTCTGAGTCTGGATAAGATGCTATATTTGGGTACCCTACTGGTACCCAAATATAAGACATCTCAGGTGGGGCAGGTTGGGTGCTATGAGTTTCACTTGGAAACTGGGAAGCAGGAGTGCTGGGAAAACTTGAGAAAAAGCAGAGAACAACCAAAATTAGCTGAACATCACTGAACCACAGAAAGCACACCGTTTAAGCATAGGGCCATAGTTTGGGCCAGATTTTTTTGGAGTAATTCTGCCGTTCTTCAGTTTTATACAGCTGATAGTAAAGAAAGGCCCAGATGAAGGATGAAAAACTGTCAGCCTTCCCCAACCTGCCTGTTCTTGGAAGCACAGCTATAACTCATTTCCATTCCAACTGCATATCAGAAAACTCAAGGCCAGCCAGGTCTGGGAAAATTCCTACAAGCACTAGGCTTTTAGAAGTATTCCAAAAAGAAATTAGGTTTCTGGCTACCAATCCCATTAATTCAGAGTCACTGGAGTTGAGCAGCAGACTGGCATCAGCTTTGACTGGCAAAGGGTAAGAGGGAAGCAAATCCATTAACTGAAGAAAGAAGCAGCACAAACAAACTGAGAACTTTCTAACCAGGAAGGAAGACACAATAACTAACAGCAAGCCTGAGCATGGCAGGTTGTTCCCCCTGACCTCTCCACTCTTGCCATGAGGTGGGGCCAGTGCTGCAGCCCCACAGGGTTTCCTGCAGCAGAGATGCTGGTGCCAATGGAGATGGGGAAGCCTGGACTCCTGACAAGGTCTGAGGGCAGCAGCAACCCCTGCTAACCAGTGACTGTCATCCATAATCTCCGTGAGCCCACATGCAGTGCAGGGGGTGCACAATGATCTCAAGGTCGCACTGATTATGAAATGTCTTTTGAGGTATTGAGGGGACATAGCTGCACTTCATGGCCTGGCCATGAACATGGCACATCTATACCATAGCTGTGGAGAAAGGACAAAGAAAGAAAAATCCGTCTAAGACTGGCTTGCTTGGAAACTTCAGTTGACCCTGACACAATCTAAACAAATATTTTTTAAAAATTACTCAGAATGCCCCAGCCTTCTTATATGTATCTCCAAAGAGTGTCATAAAACGTCTACAAAAAGGACTCTGTTAACCTCTGCTGCCCTGCATTATTTCAGCTCCAGTAACTGGAGTTTAATAAACCCTTGGACCCTGTATGATCTCTCCAGCCTCTGTGGCAGACAGTACTCCCCACCTCCACCTAGCTTGTGGTCTGTGTCCACCACTGGCATTTGCCATGAGCAGCGAATGTTGTTGCAGCCTCCAAAGGGAGCCCATCATGAGTCATGAGTGCTACACTCCTGTGCCTTGCATCTGTTTCTGTTGGGGCTATGAGAAGCAGGGAAAGAATGTTTGAAACTCTCCCTCATTTCTCCTCAGCTCTTAGGGCACCTCTGGAGCATTAGCTCTGCATCTTTTGTATCACAGAAGAGAGAAAGTATATGTCATCTGTGGGGGCCAGGGTAATATAAGTATTTTGAATGATATCAATAGCTGATGCAAGCCACTGTTCTTGGTAAAATACTGTGAAACCCTTCTTCCTTCATGGTGTAATGCTTTCTTCATTCAAAAAAATACTTAGTGTTCAATAATCCCCTCTTAGCGAAGTTTTACCAGCTTATCAAGGAGTAAAAACGACACTACATGACTTGTCTAATTACTCTCGTAACATGTCTATGCAAGAGCCTAAGTAGATAGTTCTCAAAGGGATGAAAATTATTTACAGAAGCAGTGAGATAAAGGCTTATTGATAATGAGGAACTAAGAGGAAATTGAATGAATGCCAAAGATTCCTCTAATAAATGAACAACAAATAGTATTCAGAATCAGGAATTTATATTTTTAATTTTGAGCTGAGAATAGCAAGACGCAGATCAAATGAAAATTATTAAGAAAAAGAAATCCATTAGGTAGTACTGAGTAAGGAAAACATCCACAAATGTGCTCATACTTGTGAAAAGGGAGTAGTGAATTGCTCAAAAGGTAAACTGTGCTCGTCAAGTAATTCAGAATGCTATGAACTCCGAGGTTGGAAAAAAGGATTTCATTTCACATGACAACTACTTCACTACTTCACCTTTCAGCATATATAATTGTCACTGGGGAAAAAAACAAACAAACCAACCAACTCCCCCTCTGCCCCACCCCCCCCCAAAACCCAAAACAAAAAAAATTCCAGAAGTAGTTTTGCATTAACCAAGAATATTTGACCTTTGCTTTCTTCTCCACCTCCAAGGTTCACTTCTTTTCCCAGGCTGTCTGTGTTTGGTGAGCCACACTCTCACAGTGTCTGCCCATCCTGCACATGCTCTCTCCAGACATTTAACACTGATAGTGGAAGTTACTGGGGTCTGGCATCTCACTGCATTTGGTGGTGACCAGATCAAGATGTGGATCTCTGCCCATCACCTACAACAATAAATTCCTTTATAAAGCTGCTCTGGGACCAAGTTTCTCTAAGGAGAAGTTAGTACTGCTGTGGCTGCAGATAGTGCCCAAAGCAGTGTGACTCCATCAGCACTGATGGACTGACTGCCTCTGCTGGACAGGGATGGTCCCTAGTTGCATGACACCATGATTAAGCACAATGCTGGGACCAAACATGTCTCCTGGACACAAGAGTATGAGCAGTAAAAGCACTGTATGAAGGACTTCTGTGTCATTCCTCTTATTTTTTTTCCTAACATAGTTCTTGTTTCCTGGGTCTTCGGATAGTATCCACTGGACCCTTATCCATGATAAATAGTTCTCCATTTTCTCATCATCATCCAGCATGCAAAGGTTATTCTTACTTGTTGCATGGCATCCACACCCTCTTCACCAGTGTCCTCTAGGCTTCCCACAGCATCCACCAAGCTGTGTCAGAGGGTCACACAGAGATGCCTGAGTCACAATGAACCGGGTGAGAATTTCTTGTGTTTGGATGGCAAACCAAGACAGAGCCACCAAGCACACAACAGACACTCTAAGGTATCTGAGCCTGTGTCTTACTTAGCATTGCCTAATGTTTTTGCAGCTTGAGATGAAGGTCCTGTTGGCCTCAGCTACACCTCTCAAATGCCCTGCATCATGCAAAACTTTTGTATCTTGGCCACATAGTTCTAAGCCCCCATTCAATCCAAGATACTTTTCAGTCTTCAGAACAAGTTTCTGCCACACCAAAATTCCTCATCCCAGCCTTCTGCTGCATCCCTAGACATGTATTTTCTTGTATTTGTAGTTGCATGAAGCAATGTGCTCCCCCACTTTTCCTGGATCCAAACAAGGCTAGACAAACTACTGGGGTAAAGATGAGTAAGTTCAGACCTTTCTGGAAATACTCCCAGAACATGAGAAGTCTACAGTATGTTTAGGTGTTAAAATCAAAGTTCTCACTTCTGAGAGAGTTCAAACCACAGCTCCTTATAGCTTGTTGTCAGATAATCTTTCTAAGGAAAGGTACAAAACACATTTCCTACCCAAAGCCCAGCTCCACTGTGAGCCTGATGATCTCACTCCACAGCACAGAATTTATGAAAATTATCATAAGTTCATCAGATTTTTTCCTGACATGGAGAAAACAAAAATGTGCTTAGTTTTAGTTACATTCTTCAAAACAGCTTAATAGATTCAGATAAACTTTTAAAAAAGGAGAATTATAAAAACAGCTGTAGGCAAACAACTGCTTTTAGGTAAGATTGTTAAGTTTTGATTAAGTTAGGAGCAACTGGATGCAGGATTGTGGTAGGAAGTGTCAGGAAGTAGACACAAACAACAGTGACCCTGGTAACACACTTTCCTAACAGAGAACAAAAGAATCATGACTCTGGAAAGAGAAGAACTCCTGGAGCACCACTAGTTCTCAGCTGAACTGGATGATTGAGTGAAAGATGATGACCATGAAAATCAGCCTAGATTAAAATCTGTATCCACATTAGCTGAGTTCATGACAGCTTTTTCATTTGTTTCCAGTTAATGTTCCAGGATGGGATCATATTGACATGAGTGACTACAAATGTCAAGTAAACATTAGCAAATACTTACAGATATCATCTTTAGGAACTTGTGAAAAGGAGAATTTGTCCCAGAAACCTACTTCTGGCAGAGGTGCTCATGCAACCATGGTCAACCTCTCATCTCTTGTGTCCACCATTTACGTACCATCTATCCACCACCCTTTCAGTTGCCAGCTCTTTGCACAGGTTGACACAAACAAAATCTGCTGACTGAAGGCTACCCACAAACATCATCCCAACAACAATCCTGGGTCCCAGACATACCTCGAAAAATCATACCTGGCTCACGATTTGCAAATATAACACACAGGGCATTAATTCCTCCTGCTCCCTGTCTCCCAGAATGCTCCCTTAGGGGAGCCCTTTTCTGGGAGATAGTTGATCTGCATGTGGCTGTCTGTGTGCTGACAAGACCCTCAGCTCAGAAGGTTTCTGCCTAAAGACACTGTGATGCCAGTGCCACAAGCAGAGCTTTGGTGCTTAAAAGTTGCCTTTTCTAACTGGGTGGGAAGCAATGGGAGGCCCTAAAAGCAAGTGGTAAGAATGACTGCAGGCAGAATGGCCTAAAGAGGAGAATAAAGTATACAGTTAGAAAACATGGGCTGGAATCAATACACACCAAAAGCATCAGTCTGAAACATATGAACTGTTTCAGACTCTCCCAGATGACAGTAAGCAAGTCCCCTTTTCACCAGCTGTCTTCCTGTGTTCTTTAGGAAAAAATCTATCTGCAAGGGTCTGTAAAGAATCAAATTTGGGAAGAACAGATAAACACTTCAACTTCCAGTGTCTGAGGACTCCTGGCATCAGTGGGGCCACTATGTGTTGGTTGGCCTTCACTTCCCCAAGCATTTCCAGCTCCTGGGCTCAGAGTACTTTCAAGGAAAGCTGCTGGGAGCTGCAATGGGTTGCCCTCTCCTTCCTTCTCATCTCAGACTAGGCTTCCCACATGCTGTATCCTCAAATTTACTGTCTTGAGTATGTTTGGGTCATGATTTTTCAGATTTCATGAGAGGGGAACATGCCTGTGTGGGAATGTGTGGTTTCTTCTGCAGTTCATCTTGTTCATAGGGTTCCCAGGAGAAGATATACAATCAGATGTAAAAAATGTGACTCCAAACTCCAAAACTTGTTCAATGAACACAGTTATGTGTATGTAGCTTCCAAGAAGCCAGGGGTTTAGAGCCAAAGTTTTAGTGCTAGAGGAAACTCTGGAAGCTCTCCACCCCAAAGAAGGGGTCTGAAAGCCCCTGGGTTGTACCAGCTAGTAACAAAATGCTTGCCTGGAATTAGGGACCCTCTGTGTATTTGCTGCTTGTGTCCTCTGTTTTCTAAAGCAAAGACGCAGCTTCCTGAATTGACTTAAACCACAGCATTCCTCCCTACTGAGACCTCTTACTGCTGATGAAGCTGATGAGGCTTATAAACAGGAGTAGGACAACTGCTATACAGCCCAATTTATTTCAAACTCTTGTACATAGCGGACTAAATAATATGTCAAGACCGTGATCTAACATAAACAAAAAAAAATGTCAGTACTTTATCTTCTGTTAGTTAATGGACTGTGGTATTTGGATGCTACAGTAAAGATCTATAGGGTATTATCACCCAGAAATTGTCTGGAAGCCAGGGCGCCATTTCTTTATTCAATGGTTCTTGCCCCAGGAGAAATCTCTGCTAGGACAGCTGGTACCTGTGGACCAGATCTGCCCACCTGGGTAAGAGGTGGTCTGGCATAACATCACTTTGTGCCGGACACAACAGGGCAAGGAGCAGGTCATCTCAACAGTGGTACTATGCTGCTATAATTGCCATACTGCCAGGTCCCCTGGTTACCACTGCAACCTGGTCTGGGCATGCTCTGGGATGTTCTTCAAGCAGTCTTCAGTGCCCATGCTCACACCACTGTGTTAATACTTCTGGCATAGGGCTGAGCAAAAGAAAACTGCTTTGCTTACCACCGTCAGACATCCCTGCAAAATGACACCTTGCTCAGCCTCCCTCCAGAAGAACCTAGACTCATGGACCTACTTCATCTCAGGAACACAGGGAGGAA
>VYZS01097373.1:0-11681 GCA_013400695.1 Neodrepanis coruscans
TGATGAAGATGAGGAAGATGAAGAGAAAGAATCAGTAAAATGGCCAAATGAAGATGAATTTAAGAGAGAAAACAAGGCCTCATCATTCATTCCTTGTTCCCCTTCTGTTTCTGCTAGAGCCCCAGCCACAGCATCTGCTCCATCCATGCTGAAAATCAATGTTGGTGGCCAAAGCTACCGTCTCACCTACCAGGCAGTGGCCATCTATCCCAAGACCCGCCTGGGCCGCCTGGCTACCTCCACTGACCGTCGTTGCCAGCTGGGCCTGTGTGACGACTACGCTGCCCAAGTTGATGAGTATTTCTTTGACCGAGACCCAGCCGTCTTCCAGCTGGTGTACAATTTCTATGCCTCGGGGGTATTGCGTGTGCGGGACGAGCTGTGCCCCTGTAGCTTCCTGGAGGAGCTGAGCTACTGGGGTGTGCGTCTCAAATACACACCTCGCTGCTGCCGCATCTGCTTCGAGGAGCGCCGTGATGAGCTGAGTGAACAGCTGAAGGTCCAGAGGGAGCTGCGCTCCCAGGCAGAGGCAGAGGAGAATGAGCAGCTCTTCCACCACATGCGCTACTATGGTGCCCAGCGTTGGCGCCTCTGGAACCTCATGGAGAAGCCCTTCTCCTCTGTCACTGCCAAGGTGATGGCAGTGGCTTCCAGCTTCTTTGTGCTTATCTCCGTGGTGGCCCTGGCACTCAACACAGTAGAGGAGATGCAGCAGGTAGACTGGAAGAGCGGTGATAGCCGGCCTGTCTTGGAGCACATTGAGACCCTATGCATTGCATTCTTCACACTGGAGTACCTGCTGCGCTTGGTTTCTACTCCAGACCTGCGTCGCTTTGCCAGCAGTGCCCTCAATGCAGTAGACCTCATTGCCATCCTGCCCCTCTATCTGCAGCTGCTACTTGAATGCTTTACTGATGACGACCAGCCTCGAGGTCAGGGGTCTCAGCATGAGCATGATATCGAGAAGGTGGGACGGGTGGGCAAGGTAGGACAAGTGCTCCGTATCATGCGCCTAATGCGTATCTTCCGCATCCTCAAGCTGGCCCGCCACTCCACAGGGCTGCGTGCCTTTGGCTTCACCTTGCGCCAGTGCTACCAGCAGGTGGGCTGCCTTTTGCTCTTCATTGCGATGGGCATCTTTGCATTCTCTGCCATGGTCTACACAGTGGAGCATGATGTCTCCAGTACCAACTTCACCAGCATTCCTCATGCTTGGTGGTGGGCTGCCGTAAGTAAACCCATCTTATCTTGCTGGGTAGCCAGCGACCCTCCCTCCCTCTTCCCTTCTTTGCTGGAGTTGCTGACAGTCGTGAAAACAACAGGCTCAGATCACTGAACATCTGCTCTGAATTCTGAGCTTACAGGACATATGTACTCACTTTCACACACACAGGCATGCACTCATTCACTTAAACCTTAAATCAAGGCTTAACTAGGCAGGCAGTGTTGAAATTCTCATCTCTCCAAATGCAGAAAGTATTTGCACTTTTAAAGAAGTGGGCAAAGAGATGGTAAAGACAAGCAGTTCCTGATTTAATGCCATTGTCAACGTTGCCAAAAAGAAAAAAATTGCATGCATCAGACTATCTTGCTATAGGTGGACACACAATTTTCATTCTTTTTCTGTTCGCAGATCTTCTGTGACTCATCATACAATTGCAAGATGATAAGACATAATTTATTAACTATTGTCAGGTTACTCAAACTTTAAAATCAAAAGCTGTGCCAGAACTCTGACTGTTAAAAGGGCATTAGAACCAACAGTTGTTTTACATGAGAGACTGTGTTCTGTTGTGCTGCGGAAGATGTGTGTGTCTGTAGCATCCCAGATGAAACCAGGGGCTACCTAGACATTGCAGATACTGAGGGGAGGCAAAAGGTCCATATCTTGGCCATCTGTAACCCTAAGCCTTGTCCTAGTCTACTGTGACATACACTTCATTTTACAGCAGCTGTTGCTGGACTCCATAATCTGTGTTTATGCAGAGCCCCAGGACTTACTCCTGAGCCTGACTATGGGTCTAGCTTTGTCCCAGTCACTTACTTGGAGAAAGAAACCCATGCAAATGGACTGGATATAAGTCAGAACATTTCATGCTGGTTGCTCAGCATAGACATTGGATGCACTGAGCTGCATATGGGGCCAGCAGTCCTGGAGCCCATGGTCTGTACTTCTGATCCAGCAATGAGGTACGGTGGTTTACTACACATATGTTTGTACTGATTCAGAGTGTGGCAGAAAAACTGCACTGGCACTGGCAAAACAGACACACGTAGATATTTTACATTCACATGGATATACGTACCTGTGCTGAATATGCTTTAAGCCAGGCCATGGGAAGGATGGAAAATCAGTGAATAAAGGAAAGGGTCTTGTGATATACATAGGTTGTGAAAACTTTCTTGCTTCTTACATTGCTAGAATAAGGACATTAGCCTTATATTTTGTTTTCTGAACATGCAGGTTATATGCAAAACCCTTAGACTTATTTCTGCTAACTGATGACATCATAATCATTTAGATATTCTAAAGAAACTTACATGATTATGTGAAAAAAGCCTATTTAGCTTACCTATTTATTACCTATTTAGTAAGTTTTTTCAAAACAGGAGCTGTAATATGACAATTGTAATTCCAAGGCATAAAGCACTTTCTAAAGCCTATTTGTTCTTTAAGACTCTAAATTAAAATATCTGGATTGCTCAAATTTTATTAAAATCCAGCAGTGTTCACTGTCTCACAAGAGAAGTATCCCTCCTAAACTATTACAGGCAATGTATAAAACTCTGCCAGCGGAATAGAACCTTATCCAGGATAATGTTGTTCTCCCGGCTGGGAGAGATAAACATCTTGCCTCCATCTCAGTATTTATTTTTGGAGATATTTATCCTGTATTATCATTCAAATCCAGTGACTTAATTTCCATTAAAGCAAGTGACTAATCCTTTTTATTCCACAGGAAGCACCAGGTGCATCCTACAAATGTGCTCACCCAGTGCTCTCTCCAAAGCACCCTAATGCTTTCTTCATTTGAAATAACATTTTATTTAGCATGTTAGAAGATGGCAGACTGCACACTGTAACTTTCCAAAAACTTATTTATTTATTCTGAAGCCACTTATTGTACCTAAAGCCACAAGAGCATTACAGTGAAAGTCTTACCACCTATGGCTTATTTCTACCAGTTTTAGATTACTGTTCCACAGACACACACAGTGCATTGAGACACTCCAAAAAAATTAAATAAAATTCACTAGCTGAAAAATATCTCTTGTACTGACTAGAAAGTGCCAGGTGGCAGAAGCCTACAAGTTTTACGTGTCAGAGAAAAGTTAGTTATATTTGCTAAATGCAAAAACTATAAAAAATCAAGATGTGTGCAATGCGAGAAAATAAATTAGGAGTTGTTTTATGCTGACTATTTGGGAGTACATCATTCATGTGTAGCATCCTCATAATCAAACATTCATGAATTTTTGAAACTGAATTTTGCAATTAAAGTATTGCAGTACTTGGTATAGTACTGGGTTCATATGTCCATAGGCTAAAAAGAGAAAATGATGATGGCTGAGTGAAACTATGCAGACATTGTGATGGCAAAGTATCCATATAAAGATTCATATAAAACAGATATACTAAATATCATCACCCTCATAGAAAAAATCCCCACCAAATATAACAACCAAATCCAAAACATTTTAAACAACCCCTGAACCCTACTTCAAAAGGGAACTCAGCAAGAATTTCCCACCTGGGTACCCATTTAGCACTACAAATACGTAGGTTGCAAACATATACTGCAAGCAAAAACTTCCAGGCTACAGTTCGTTGTAGGTATGTAAACATTGAAGAGGATTTTATCTATAAACTTTGAGGTCATGGATCACTTCTTCCTATAGTGCAAATGTTAAGGAAATATATTCCACAATTAGCTGAAGATTTTTATGTGTTTTGCATTATTTCCTAAAATATATATGACAAACAATGGTAAAACTTAAAATATAACCCATAAAATAAGTCCCAAACACCAGGTTTTATCAGCACAGTGGATTTAGAAACAGGGCATCTGTTCAAAGTGACATAATGAGGAAGCAGGGCTGCAGCTGTCAGTGGATTTGCATGGTCAAGGAGGCACATCTATCCTCTCATTGCATCCAAGAAAACTCACTTTTTTTAGACACGCTGGTGTGGAAATTGGAAATTCCTTCTGTGGGAAAAGTTTCTAAAAATCCTCCTGAGTCGTGTCAAACCACTGTCCCTCGCTTCATGAGAGGGATTTTTCTTTTTAAGTAGGGACATTTTCCATAAGATGGATGGTACAGAAAAAAAAACGGCATTACAGAGTATTTCAGACTTACAATACAAAGTACAAAAACACCAAGTTCAAAATTGTCCCCAGTCAGTGAATTTATCTGTTTATATATTTCTTCTTAGCTAATAAGCTGAATGTTGTTTTGCTTGTAGGTCAGCATCTCTACAGTGGGATATGGTGACATGTGTCCAGAAACTCACCTTGGTCGCCTGTTTGCTTTCCTCTGCATTGCTTTCGGTATAATCCTGAATGGCATGCCGATCTCCATCCTCTACAACAAATTCTCAGACTATTACAGCAAGCTGAAGGCCTATGAGTACACAGCTCTCAAGAAAGAAAGAGGAAAGGTCGATTTCACACGGCGAGCCATGAGGAAAATATCTGAGTGCTGTGGAGAAGGTGCAACCCATCCTTTGTCACAGCAGTGATATAGTTTGTGCTTTGGATACTGGGAGGGAACTGAGAAGCTTGAGGTTGAAAAAAAACACATCAGCCAAGCTCAGTGAAGATAAACTGAAAACGTCCAAAGTAACAGAAATAGAAGGTGAAATCCATTTTGAAGGGGGCTGTTTTCAAGACTGAAAAGGCTTAGATTACAACAGATTTTTTCCCACTTTGCTAGATGGCGAGCAGAACTAAAGTGCTCATCAAGTCTCTGAAATTACCTTCTTCAGATCAACTACACAGAAATTCTGAATTAGACCTAGGAAAAGTAGCCTTCTGCTACTGATTAGTCTGGCAACAAAGACCCACCATAATTATATCGAAGGAAAATAAATGGCTGTCCTTAAGCTGCCTTGCTGCTGTCAAGGCAGTCTCAAAAATTAAACAAATAGTATACCCAATATACTGACTATATTGCTTAAATTGGTTTCACATCAGCCTTCAAAACCAGGAAAACAGCCTAGAGCACTTATCTAAATATTAACAGCAGCTATACTCCCTAAGATTTCAGCTTCTATTTCCACTGTTAGCTAGCTGTGTTTCACTGTTTTAATTTTGTTTTTCAAATGAAGCCCTGTAAATGATTCCTATTTTCATGCCTAGGCAAGCAATACACTGCTTTTATTCCCTTCACCACCACCTCCATAATCATCTTTTATTACAACAAGAACTAGTGAGAAATTCTGGAGTCTGAATTGATAAATTTCATGGATCAATTTTGAAAACATTTCCAAACACAAATCTTTTTAGGTGCAGGGTTAAGTGATTATCTAAATTTATTTTACAGTATTTAACGTATCTACTTATTGAATTCTTAGAATAATAGCCTGTCATGGAACATAAGTGTTAGAGCAGTATGTAAAAAGTAATCAAATTAAATATGAAGTCTCATAAAGACAGTTGATCACAAAGAATCTTATCTGCACTTATCTGTAAACAATTTTAAATATAGTTTAAAGTCAAGCTACTTTGTCTGATACATGCAGTCATTAGGGGCACAATCCTGACAACTTAGCTCACCCTCAGGGGTACCTTATGTCCTAAGATTACTGGGTCTTCTTGCACAGTTGGATGCAATTTCTCATGTGTCTAAATTCATCCCCAAATCTGCATAACAAATAAACCCAACAATTAAATAGAATCATAGTTATATGTATTACTTCACAGCATACCAGGAGTACTCTTTTTACATAAGAGCAGGCATACCAGTTTAGAAACAGTAACCTGAATAACAGATCTGAAAGAAAAATTATTTTATTGATAATCAGACAAAGGACCCTCAAGAAAAAACAAAAAGAAGTAATGGTAACAATCACTGACACAACCCAGGACTGTTACTCAGAAGCACTCCTGTTTGCAAAGCATCATGATGACAAAGATGCATTTTAAAACTCTTGAACTCTCACATTCTGTCTGCTGCCCTGCTGAATTCAAATGGCTACATTCAAATCTCAAGACCACAATGGGAGACAATGGTGCAAAGCTCGCTCTGGGACAGCTGATGTTGAAAAAGTTCATTAATTTTGCTACGTTCATGCAAATTGTGTCAAGCATGAGGACATTTCTCCTTTCAATGGTGAAAAGGTAATTAGTAACCAACTTGCTCTTCTCATTCTCTACCTCCAGACAAATGTATCATAAGCCCACTTGTCATTTTGTTCTTTAGGAATGACAGTCAGCACACTGTGTGCTGATCAGCTCTGTTAAAAGCTAAACCATGTCTTTAAGGCACGGCTGTGTCCTGGTAGTTCAGTGTTAGAGATGTTTGCTGTTCTGGACTGCACACAATGCAGCAGGCACAATCTGGAACTCACTAAGAAGAATAGCTGCTTTACTTTGGCTCTAGGAATGGCATGAATTTGCATAGACCTTCTGCACAGCAACAGCACTACAAGAACCTTCTGGAAACTGCAGGAAACCTCTTCCTGCAGTTCAGTGCAGTGGCAGGTTACAAGCATGCAAAAACAAAATTATACTTTACTTTCAACATGCAGCTGGAGTTATATCCATTAAGAGGACTTAAAACCTAGTGATTATTCAACTTTCCAAGATGCAGGACACTTTAATTTCTTTGCTGAAGTAATCCATACTTGCATGACCATGCAGATGGGACGCAGATGCTCAGCCTTGCATAGCAGGCTCAGCAGCTTCTTGCCACCTACAGAAATTCAAAGCCTGAACACTTATTTTGCTGAGACAACTTCATCACACCTCAGATCTAAAAGAGATCACTAGCCTCAGTTTCCACCCCACTTGTCTCTCCTGCATGACCCATTCAAGTAGATGTTTTTAAGACATGTGGAGGAATATGCTTTTCACATGAAACACAAGCAGAATAAAAAGGACTATTGCCTCTTTTAATCAGGAGTCAGAACTGAATGTCCTTGGCAAGCGCTTTCTTATCTGTCCAAAAAGCTTTTAATGCACAAGTTACATAGCACTGCTATGTAAACCATTCAAATACAGTTTAGAGAGGGTCTCCTGCACCACTCTAGCTGAATCTTTTTCCACTTTTTACCAGGTAAATAATGGCCCATAAGGGGACAGTAAAAAGAAAGGCCACAGAGCTTGGTGTTTCCAGCACTCAGCTGGGTAGGGAGCTGTGGGTCATAGGCCCTGCTTCATCTAAAAAGCTATGAAAGTAACCTGACCAAGAAGCAAAATTATTCGCAAACTCACAGTCTTCTCTGGCCCAAGTAATTTTTAGTTGACGGCTTTAGTCTGGATGGACTCCAGAGTCAGTCCACACACATTACAGCCATATGAACGTAAAACTCTTTCTCTGAGAATCCTACAGGCTCATGGCTATGGACCAAAACGCTGCCAGACATAGATAACAATTTTTGTCTCCTCAGAAGAAGACAACATTGTAACCAATACCACCAGATCCCATCTGGGTGCACTGAGCACCAAGGCCACCATGCTTCATGCAGCTCAGCTTAACCACCAACAGCGCCACTCTCTTTTTCCTCAAGGCAGTTTGCCCCCTCATCCCTCTGCCATCCAGACCCACTACTGATGGCAACTTTGGTACCATCTTCATTGCTCTGTACACTGACTCAGCACACAAATGTGACTGATTTGGGGGAGTGGGGGTAGATTCTCACTTAATTCATGACCAAGCTCAATGTTGAGAGTGCTGACTAACACCTAGAGCTGGCACAAGGTAGAAGTGTGCAGTCTGGAGGACAGACTTCTGGCTATAAAACACTAAGTACAAGTCTACATAAAGTTCCTGGGTTTTTTTTGTAATTAACTGACTTCACTGCCTTGCTGCATTGAGGATGTTAAGAGGTCCTTAGTGGAGTAATGCACTTTCAAGAAAACCAGAAGTTAGTCCTTGTTCGTTCATTCGTTTGTTTTGGGGTTTTTTTTTTTCCAGTCAAAATAATTCATAATTTTCTGCTCTGGATTTCCTTTTGCAGCTTTCTGCTTTGTGGCTTAACTGATATTATTTTAGGGGTGACAAGCATAAGTCTGTGCATTTCAATAATATGCCTAAGATTGAGGTATCACTACATCAGCCAGACATTGCCTGGATTGCCCAAATTTGTCAGTGCCAGCACTTTCTGTGTGGATGGTCCTTCCAAAAAGTCCTCTCCTGCTATGAGAGAGCCTGTATGAGGCTCATACCAGAAATAGTGGACCTCTAGCCAACTCAGAGGAACGAACAAGTTCATATTTCCACAGAAAGATCTTCTGACAACCTTATGCTAATTTGGCATAACTAAGGTTTTGAGGAAACAAGGTGGATGATCCTTAAACCACTGAGAAATCAGAAATCTCTCAGAATGTGGCCATGAGACCCAGAGGGAGAAGGAAAATATGTTCTATCGTTATGTTTCACTACAGACTTAGTAAACATGTTGTCTCTGTTTGACAAAGAAGCAGTCAGTTTATCTAGATGGCCTGTCTTCATTTTAGGAGAACTAAATATTGTTTCTTCTACTTAATTTAGGCCTGGGAATTATTGGGGGNGAGGGGGTGATAAAAATCTACTTTGTCCATACATGAGACACTAGAAAGAATTCCAATTAGATTTGCTCCTGCTCAAATCATTGTCTTAGAAAAACATAATCTTTAAAATGCAGTTCAGCAGCTGTTTGCTATTCTCATTCAGAAAGGTAGCGCTTACAGGGGTAGCTATAGTAAGCCACAGATGGATAAGCATCTGGTACTACTCCCTGGCTTCTAAGGCAAATATCCATTTTCAGACTTTAAATATGTAAAATTGTAAAAATTATCAACTAGGAAAACCTCAAAGTTTTTGAAGAAAAATAATGACTATCAATAAGACTAGAAAAGAAAAATGGTCCTCTTGCTTAAAAGTAGTTTCATCTAGTTAGAACAGTCAGGTTTGATGTTATGTAAAAATATGCTTATCTACCTTTACTGACTTCTTTATTTGGTAGTATAGAAATTACATGCCATTTGACTGTAATCCAGCTCTTTATCTAAGACTGAAAAAGTGAAAGGTCAGAGGTACTAGTTTTTGTGTACTGAGGTGAGGTAATGTAATGGAAATATGCTGACAAAAATTAAAGTTTTCCACAAGTAGGTCCTGAGACAGAGATTATCGAAGTTTTTAAATAAAACTTGTCAGAGTCTACTTCTATACTATATATTACTTGGTACTGTCATTCTAACTTCTGAAGTGGAATTGCTCCATTGTAAAGTAAAAGAATTTGACTCCTATTAATAGCCAGATTAACAAGTACCATAATATAAAGTCAGTCTTCTCATACCATTTAAGAACTCTTTTTCAGGTCACCACATACCCAAGCAATACACCTTCTTTTCACTAGTTCTGGCAGGGGTTGGGAGATGAGGTCAACAACAATGACGGATGGTAGATAACACAAAAACAAGCAAAAAACCCAGTAAGTTCCAGAAATTTGGGAAAATTAAGGAAATCACAGGCTGGTTGTGATAGCCCCTTCTGCTGTGATGGGGCCCTGCAATGTCCTTTAGGGCAGGACAAGGTAGCTGGGTTGGTCTCCTTGTGGGAAGTACAGTCCTCACACAAAAAATTGTTCAGTGCTGCCACTCAGAGGTTACAGGCTGCCAGATTCCCCTTTTCCTTAAAAATATCTGGTGCCTGCTACCTTCTATGTTAGCTAGCTCTGCTGCATCTTTCTCAGCTACAGAGTGTACCAAAAGCCTGAAATCTTGTCACCAAGGGTGGTGTGTTTACAGTAAGGTAAAAGTTCAACAATTTTTAATTCTTTTGAAGATAAATTATACAGGCACATCTCAAACATGTCTTTAAATTGGTACTACCTTTTCTTTCCACTGCCCACTATCAAAAGATAGGGCATTTGAAAGAGGCCCTAAAAAATTTAACCTGTTCAGATAAAAAAAAGAAACAGAAAAAATGGTTACACAGAAGAACAGGTGGCATCAACTTTAAAACAGCATTTAAACTATAAGAGCGACTGCCTTGAAAACTGCTGCCATCACCACTCTGTGAAAATGACTTAATAGCAAGTCATGTGCAACTGATCTTCTGCATCTAACCACATTCTGTGAGCAGAAACTTTAATGACTACAACATATTGAACCAATTTCTGTATTATCTTATTACTCTTTTCCATAAAAAGTGTTTTCTCAGGGATGCCTTTAATTCAGTACATCTTCAAAATGAAAAACCCTAGTTTGTTTGTTTTCGTTTTCTTGTTATTTTTTTTGTTTGGTTTGGTTTTCTTTTTTCCCTACAAGTATCTTATTTACATCTGTTTTGCAAGCAGACAAAAAAACCCCTTTTGATGACTTCTTAGTTCAGTTCTTCTAGCACCTGTTTGTATATCTGGAGGTCCTGTCAGCTTCACCCTGAATGCTTTTTATTTTTATTTTTCTACTCTGATAAATGATGTAATCCTTGTAAATACACTCTAGTGACAAGCTACAGGCATGACAGGCAGAACAAGTTGTGGGGGAGACAGGGCAAATTAGAGAATCTGTAAGATTTTTACATCTTGTTAAGCATAAGTGTACTTGTAAGACATGTACTGATTGAAAGATGTAAATCCAAAAATTAAAAGCATCTTCTATGACAGCAGATGACAAGATGGTTAAAACCACTTCAACCGGTATGATCCTTCACAAAACTTCAATGCAATTACTTCAAGAGAAAAATCACAGAGACATATAATGTTAAGTTGGGCTTATGCTTTTTCTAGCTTTCCGGCTAACAGTGACTTCCCCTTCCCTGAATTCCTCCCCATAGTTCAGTTTGTAAATACTACTACTGGCTACTTTGGTTGTTACAGCAAGCAGGTTAGAGCCTCTGCATACATTTAAAAGAAAAAATCATGCCAAGAAAAGCTTGAACTACTGAAATTTGCAATTAGAGGGATGAGAGAAAAGGTGGATATGTTATGATACAATAGTATTTGTTAAATAGCAGTTCTTTCCGGGAATGCTTGTTTCTCCTTATTTGACAGTTAATACAATGGTATCTAGCATTTATAAATCTTAAAAAATGTTCCATATCCTGAAAGTCCAGGGTCTCAAAACAAAACATACAAAAACCCAGAAGGGGCTTTAAACAACAAAAACCTTTTTAATAGAGAAAGTTCAACTTACATAAGGGAGCATGTCAGGGAGCAACTCAATTCAAGAGTTTTAAACCCCAAGCATAAAACAGGGAAACTGATGAAAGAATAATTTGGTTAAGAGTAAATCAACTTCTGTGTTGTCGGAAATATAAGGAATGTTGTACACACTAGTGAGGCAAAATGGATGGGTTTTGACAATGATCTTGAATTTGACAATGCTAACTGTCTAGAGGACAGTACCGATTTCTTTCAAGAAATCAGAAGGAAATGTGTCTTGATTAATACAATAAACTCTTGGCGTGTATCTGTTTTAAAGATGTAAGGAATTAAATCCCCCTCCTTTTAAATGGGTACTTCAAAGACCCAA
>VYZS01097378.1:4163-17300 GCA_013400695.1 Neodrepanis coruscans
CCTTTTTCAGCACTAAATCTCTCCTTGGGCTAAGGGAGGGAGGGAGGGGGTGCACGTTTTTTTATAATTTTCTTGAGTTGTTCCCTCAGTCAAAACCGGGCAGAGGCTCGTGGCTAAGGGGATCTTCAGACCACGTGCTCCCTTCTAATTACCCTGGAGTCTCCCAGCGGGGCCCAGAGAGAGAGAGAGACAAGCACTATCTCCAGAGCATCCTCACCTCAAACGCAGGCCCTGGAAAATTTAATTTGTTTGCACTTTATTTGTGGGGTTTTTTTGTGTTTGTGCAAAATAAACTGTGATATTTGTGTGTTTTCTTCATTTTGAGGTGTGTTTGTGACTTCTCTCAGAGTCTCTGCTCCAAAATTGCTGAATTTGTGGTAAAACCACCACAGGTCAGTAATTGTGAACAGGGGACCAGGAGACCAGGTCTTGCATCTGTTAAGCAAGTCTTTAATAGGTTTTAGTTGGTTCCAGCTGCTGTCATCTAAAAGTCCACTCTGAGTAAATTGTATTAGTTAAGTATTTTGGTGTATGATAATGTTTCTGAATACATGCCAGGAACAGTAGAGAAAAATACCTTCACTCTGCTAATAAGTAAAGTTGTTAGCTTTTACAGAGGCCAAATTCCCAGTATCATTGAAATACTAGGCAGTGTGAGTCAGTCTTGATAATCTCTTTGGGAAAAAAATTCACTCGTTTGCTGAAAAATGAGAGAGGAGTGACCTCGAAATTACTCTGCCATTCCTTGATACTGGAGAGCTTGGTGTGAAGCTTGGCATGTCTTAGGATATCTGAGGCTTAGGATGGGCCATCTGACAATCTACTCTTTTATGCCCTGATGCTACAGGTATATAAAAAGATATTTCAGCCTCCATTATGCTGTTCTTTCCCCTCTGCATAGCCTAAGCCTGTTTTTCTTTACTGCACCTCTTTTTTTTCCAGGCAGTGGTAGGTACCACCAGTGGAGCTCTCATTTATTTCTCCATTTGACTTTTCTCTTATGCTACTTGTCATCAACTGCCTCTGAAAATCCAGGCCAGGCTCTGTGCTGACAGAATTTGAGCCCTTGAGAAGAGATGGTGGATTCATACTTGTACTGCCTAGTCTGAACCTTTAGCCCCAATAAAACATTTCTCAGTTGCTTCTTCTTAGTTGGTTTCTCCTGTGGCTACACAAGTACCCCTGCCTCCCACCAGGATTTGAGATGGTGGGCCTCAGAAGACCTGCGTGGGGTTTTGTGAACCATTCCCATCACACTGCCTCTGCTATGGCTGCAGTGAGCCAAAGCTGAATGAACACCAAAGGCCTCAGGTCCAAAGGTTTATATTTAAACTCTAAGTATATCCAGTCTCCTAAACTGGCCATATAATCCTCAATTACTCTCTCACTTTTAATATCAAATATGTCTTTAAAATCAAGAATACTAAGAAAACAGAAGAGGGAGATAAGGTGATTTAAAATTCTAAAACTGAAAACATTTTTCTCTTATGAATTGGTATGCGGAACAGATGGCTCTCAAAAAAAGAAAAAGGAGAAAAATGTTCAGGCAGAATAAAGGAGCCTAGAATGAATCTGTATCCTGCTCCCACAGCACTGGGACCACTGACTGAAAGGCTAATGCAATTGGTTGTGCTGTAGAATGGAAATGTCCATCTCTTAGTGGTTTTGTCTGTAGAGAAAACAGTGCCACCAAAATGTAAAACCCACTGAAATGGGTTTAACTTTAAGAAATTATTTTTCTGCTTTGAAAAAAATGAGTATTTATCTTTCTTGACATCTAATGATGCACAAGTTGTAACTGAAAGACCAACTAAACTTTTCTTGAATTCAGCATTTACCTTCCTTGGTAGGGACTACAAAATCTATCAAAATCCAAATAGTCTTGTCTTCTTTTCCTTCTATACTGTCAGCTCTTTTAAACTGTTTTTTGTTCACCTGTGAATCTTTTCAGAGTGGAAGTTAAACAAGAGTTTCTCTTACAGTACATTTTTATTTCAAATAATTGGGTTATTAGCAATTTATGCTGGCTTGGTCTCCTATCATTGTTCTGTGGCATGCCTGTGACACTGTGTTTAAAGAGAGAGTTGTTTTTCAAACCAATATTTAAAGCCCATTTCAGATTGAATTTGTTAAAAACTTTATGTTTGCCAGGTGCCAAACAGAGTATCAAAGGATGCCTCCTCAAATCAAATGCTTTCTTTTCCTCCTTTGTTATTATGTTTTGTACCCTTCCTTCAATTTGTTTCATTTTGCAGGAATGTAATTACAGGCCAGACATGGACAAGTGTTCATCTGAGGCAAAGAACAGAGAGTGAAGCACAAGAGTCTTGTTGAATTTTCAAGAAGCATTTTTCATGGATGAACATCCTATTCTCTAGGACTAAAAACCCAGGGAAATGAGAAGGCTCTGCTTTTTCTAATTACTTCTGTTCCCTTTTAAAATTACTGTAATCAGTAATGCTGAAGGGGAACAAATCAGAACAAGTTCATTCCAACCACATTGCAAACAAGGGAAAGACCTCACTAGAGGGGCATCAGCCAAATTCAGACTGCAGCCATTACAGAAGTAGTCACTGACAAACTGTTTCTTCTCCTCTGCAGAATCAATCCTCCTATATCTTCTTAATGCCATTGTAAGACTTTACTGGACTAGCTCCTGGTTTATTCCCTTTGCCAACAGTGGACAGTATATTCCCTCATTTCATGCATCCACTGTTGTGGGAATAGAAGGTTGTATAATAAAATTAAACATTAGAAAAGAATTAGGAAGGATCCTATTAACAAGAGTGTTCCCCCAGAGGCAAAAGTACAAGAAACTGGCTTTGCTGCAGAATAGCTTCTGCTTTTTCTGTGGTTTTCATCCTACAACTGCTCCAAGTGCATGTCTGAAAAGGACCTTTGTGCTGAAAATGAAGTATTCAGAAACTGTACTTATCACAAGAAGTCTCTATATGCTATAAAAGTTCCCATCCTGTGTATGTACTTGTTGCTGTTAATTCTTTATAATATTTCTGCATGAGGAAAGACCATTTTTGTAACTGGAGTTGAATAAAAATAACACTTGAATGTGAAAAATATTTGCTGTTTTTTAGAACATTGTGATTTCTGGGAACAGACCACCTGCTGCGTAGGACCCATAAGTCTCCTAGCTAATAATTTGCTCTCCACTTGGACTAATTTTAGCTATTGCCACTTGAAACTTTTAATGGTTTCAGCCACCTACTGCCTTAACGCAACTTCTACAGCCCCTCTCTAGCACTCTGCCTGTTCATATATCTGAGGATTATAAATAGTTTTATTTGGAAAATGGTCATTGGAGATGGAGGTGGAGAGACAGGAATCATCCGAGAGTAAATAGATTGTTAATTCCCTTCTGAGCACTGAGCTGCTGATTCACTCCCAATCAATTCCCACACAGCCTTGACTGAGTCAGCCCAGAGGGTGTTGAATAGGCAAGAGCAAAGACAATTCAGAGGATAATGGTTCTGCAAAGTCCAAAACAGAAAAGTGATTCAGAAGGGGGAACTAAAAGAAGAAAAATACCTAGTGGAGACAAGGACAAAAAAAAATTAAAGGAGAAATAAAAATAGACAAGTAACCCCTATGCTGCCACCTCTGTGTGGGAAACAAGGGTGTTCAGGGAGCTTAGAGAAGAACTAGAGGTAAATGAAAGGAAAGGGGTGGATGGAAGAGATGAGAAGACATTAAAACCCCAAGACAATACTGGAATGAACTCATCAGGGAGAGCCAAAAAAGAAGAGAGGTGTGGGCAGAAAATGGATCTGAAGTTGGGACATACTTCTAGGTATGTCTCAGCCTAGCCACTGAATTCCCATCAATGTAAGCATGCACATAAAAGTTTGCATCTGTAAATGTCATACCGTATACATCCATGGGGAGAAAACAGCTGAAGAGTGGCCCTACAGTTAAGAGCTTTCTATCCTTTATGGATCAAAGACCATGAGATAGAAAAATAATAAGATTCATGTGAGAAATGGACAGATCAAAGATATATGAACGTATTAAGAAGAATAAAGTCAGGCTTCTCCCTTGGAGTCTGCTGTCAATTAAGTGAAGTGGGTGAAGTGGACCTGGATGCTCTGAATCAACCTATGAAATATTTTCACAGCCTTTGGCTGCTCCACCACTTCAAAAAGTTCTCTAAGCCTCCTCAGTCCTTATATTGCAGTTCTCTTAAATCTCAAATTCAGTGCTGCAGCCTACTTGGGGTCAGGATAGAGACTTACATACAGAATTACACAGAATTAACAAAGTTGGAAAAGGCCGTAGAGATCATCAAGTCCAACCTACTACCTAACTTATCAACCTATCCAACACCATCCCATCATCTAATCTATGTCAGTAACTACACCATCCAACCTTTCTGTAAACACATCCAGGGACAGTGACTCCACCACCTCCCTGGGCAGCCCATTCCAATGGGAAATCACTCTCTCCATGAAGAAGTTTGGCACACTAGAGAGTGCCTTGTCTCAATCTTGTGCAGGAGCCCTCCCTCTCTGCACTTCGTTCATATGAAAGGCAAGCAGCTGCCATGGTGCTTTGCCTCCCACAGCAGTGAGCTCCCTGCTTGCATTCAGCACTGCTGAATATATGTTCTGGAACCACAGTAACATAGGCTCTCATTTCCTTCTTCTTAAAGCTTCTAATTTGAAAATAGCTTGTGTATATTTAACCTGAGGTAACAGTTCTGGTATATTGTTCATAATGCCACACTCTTCTGCCAAAGAAAGAGACTTGTATGATTCTGGGTTATGGTTTGGTAAGCTCTTGAAGTTGTTTAGAGAAAGTTGCTTTGCTTTGGTTTTGCTGTGTATTCACACAGAGAAGGCAAACTCTAGAAAGCACTCTTCACACTTAGTGTACTGAGCTTCAAGATGCTCCCTAGCTCCTGGCATGGCTGAAGAACAACTTCCAGAGTCTCAGACCAGCTCCTGAGAAAGTCACATCTTATGAAATGTAGGGAGCTAGTATATGTCTAGAACACTGAAGTAAGCTTCAAGAGAGAATATTATGATGGGAAAAAATTATCATGAGGTAGCCACAGAGAAAATGACCATGATTCTATGCCCCAAAATTGCAATACCTATCAGACTTGCAATGCTTCTTATTAGATGTAAGTTTAATAAACACTTCACTGATTTATTTTTATTATTGTCATACAAGAAATAGATTTGAGCCCATGAAAGACAAACAATCGTCAGAATAAAAATATACATATATGCTGCCTTTTTGTCTGGTAACAAGAAGGGAAAAGAGCAAGTTTTCTTCTGTCACTAACACATATAAGTGGGCACTGCACCTGCCCTCATGTATACTTGTGATTCTGCAGCATGCTGCTCAGAAGGGAGTAGGGAGGTGGTAGCAGCCAGAAAAACCGTGGATCTGGTGAGGAGATCTGTGTGATTACAGCTTGAGTACTCATATCATGGGACGGCAAAAAAAACATGCAGTCCTTTCACAAAATTTTTTTATTTTGGTTGTCCTGCAAAACCAGAAAGTGCTGATGATAGATGAATAAAAAACAAATAGGTATGACTGAGATGAGATGTGTTACCACTGAAACGTTGCCATTGTCAGTGGCATTTCTGGAGAGCAAACATTAGTGCAAAGCAATTAAATTGCAGTGTTTGCCAGACAAAAGGTAATCAACAACAGTTCCACCACTCCTACATGGTGCAGGCTCCCAAGCACTGTGTGAGAAGTTTCCCTCATCCAACACCACCTCCCACCACTCTGGGGTTGGACAGACATTTTTAGAGTGGAAGATGCTAGAGATGCACCCTGCTACCACAGAGTTCATCCACCAGTGGGTTAGTAATTGACAGACTGCTAACCCAAGCCATGGAGGCAGTGAGTGCATTAACTGTTCTCATCCCATTTCAGTAGAATTGGAAGTCATAGTGGAAGAGGCATAGAAAAGTCAGAAGCATGGGCAAGGGCCAGACTCAAAGGATCTGAAGGGCACAGGCATCTACATGCTTCAAGGGCATCCATGGTCTCCATGGGGAGCAGCATTGTACTTGAGTGCCTTCAGGGCTTTCGCAGCCTAGTGAAGGGATATCATATTATGGGTGGTCCTCTATATCATGTTTTATTGGTTAAAACACTGTCGACAGATTTAAGGGGACAAGAAACCTTTTTCTCTCCTGCCTCTGCTGAAGATGAGTGAGACAATAAAGGGTGTCTTTAGCAGTAGCACAGAGGAAATTTTTACCTCTTGATAAGAACATCAGTTTGGTCATGAATTCTACAATGAATATAGTAGTGGAGTAAAATTCTCCTACCCCAAAAACATGGAAGTGAGGCAACACAGCCAACACAGACATGGCAAAGTCCTCTGTATTAGTGTTGAAAGGGTGGCAATTGGTCAAAGGTTGAATTTGATGATCTTAAAGGTCTTTTCCAACCTAAATGATTCTGTGACTCTGTGAAAAAGAGTTGTACCTTTTTTTCCTCTCTAATAGATCCTGCCTTTCACTTACATAAGAAAAGTGTATTTAAAATGTTATTCTGCTCACATGAGGATTTCTGTCAAGCTCTGCACTTTTAAAGCAGGGAATTTACTGCACTTCATCAATATGGTACCATTTAGTAGATCACTGATTGGTATGATAAAGAACAGGCCCAAGGAATGGCAATGCTATAAAGACAGGCAACAGAACCCTCTAATACAGCAAATGTTACCTGTCTTTAAATGTCTGCTATTTCATTTAGGATGATACTTATTAGAATGAATCACTTCAAACAGAAGGTGAAATCTTTAGGCTTTNCTTAAAGGTCTTTTCCAACCTAAATGATTCTGTGACTCTGTGAAAAAGAGTTGTACCTTTTTTTCCTCTCTAATAGATCCTGCCTTTCACTTACATAAGAAAAGTGTATTTAAAATGTTATTCTGCTCACATGAGGATTTCTGTCAAGCTCTGCACTTTTAAAGCAGGGAATTTACTGCACTTCATCAATATGGTACCATTTAGTAGATCACTGATTGGTATGATAAAGAACAGGCCCAAGGAATGGCAATGCTATAAAGACAGGCAACAGAACCCTCTAATACAGCAAATGTTACCTGTCTTTAAATGTCTGCTATTTCATTTAGGATGATACTTATTAGAATGAATCACTTCAAACAGAAGGTGAAATCTTTAGGCTTTTTCTTGGAAAAAAAATGTAAGCTTGCCTATTTCAGTCATTCTTTACAAGTAAAAGACATCACAAGGTGGTACTGCTGTTCCCTGCTCAGAATTGCTGTCTGCATCCCCTCTTCAGGGGCTGTGCTAATGTAGCAGAACAGACAACCTACTGGCAGACATGTTGCCTGTGTCAAAACTAACCAAGCTGCAGACCCTGCTACTCATGGCAGTGAACTCTGCTAGGCCAGCTGGAGAACTTGGCATTGACCAGAGTTATGACCACTCTGTAGGCACTGCTCAGCCATGCTTGTCTTCCTTGTGGGCTGGAGGCCTGAAACCTCAGTGTGAAGTATATACTGCTTATCTCCAAATTCAGACAGAGGTCTTCATATCTTACTATGCTACAAGCTTAAGATTCATTGCTCAGCTCACTCTGTTGCATGGACGGCCACAAACAGATATAAGTCCTGAGCATATCTCCTCTCCCACCATTGCATGGTGTACTTTACACCTGCTGCCTAACACCCTGCCCTACAGCCTTCTCCAGTTTTCTTTGCTGCTTTCCCCACAAGGCTATTCTGAATTGATCTGCCATTACCCAACAACATGTCTGTGAGGGCAGGAAGAGAAATGGAAGTATCTGTAACTTTTGAAAAGCTGCTACAGTGGGAGATGTGTCAGTTTGAATTGTTCCTTTCTTGAGAGAGTCTTTGGTATTATAGCTCTTACACTATAAACATGACACACATTTCATAATTTACACGCTTGAACACATGCCTAACTTCAGAGGACTATTTCCATAATTAGAGTTAAGTCTGTGTTTAAGTGTGTTTCTTAATCAGTGACCGAAGGCTGATGGAGAAACATTGATTCATTATGTAATAGGAATTAGCAACACCTTAACACTAATAAACTGCTAATTGGTTTCTGCCTGTTTGAACTGATAGGATTTAAGTAAAAAACAGTATGCTTGTAAAATAATTTGGGATCCTTATTAAGAAGAAATGAGTGGACTTGCCTTAACTCATTTTGTTTGACTGGAAAAATATTTGTATTTATTTGTATTTGTATTTGTGTAATCAATGTGTCTAGGTTAGACGGTAAACTTTTTATATCAGCTAATAGATTAATGCATTTATAAAATTTTGAAAACAAGTTTATTCAATAGCTCACTGCTCAATGACATGGTTCTGGTCTGTGTCATGCTTGACAGATGTGGATCTTGACTCTTACTGGGGTTTCCTTTGAAAAAAAAGAAAAAAGATGGAATACTGATAAATAATATTTTTGTTAATATTCTGCCCAGAAAGCAAAAAGATTTTGTTTGTTGAAAACATTAGTTTTCTCTTCAAAATGGAACACCTCAAGAGTTCGGAGAGTGCAGGAACCATGAGTAAAAAGTTGGCACCTTAACATAAAAGTCAAGTGGTCATCTCAAAACTGAGGGAAAAAAACCCACTCTTAAAAAAAAAAAAAAAAAAAAAGGAAGGGGTGACAAAGGAAACTAAGATAACCTCTTGTCTATTAGCATTCTCCATGTGGAACAGACCAACTCCAAAACTAATGTCTACAAGTGTCTGGCTTGGGATATATGTTCAACTCTATTCCATGAGATGGTGTACCTTATGAAGGGGGTGTGTTTTATGACCTAAGGTAATATTCCATACCTCTGGAAAACAGAAGGTTGTCTTCTAGGAATTTGAATCCACTATGTGCAGGATGTTTGATCATCTGTAAACTCAATGGGAGAAAAGAGAGATCATCAGAGAGTCCTAGGATATGTTGAGTTGGAAGGGACCCATCAGGATTATTGACTTCAATGGCTGGCCCTATGCAGGACGCTCAAAGAATTACACCATGTGCCTGAGAGCTGAGGCTAGGTACTAGGTACTTTATCTACCCNTAACCTCTTGTCTATTAGCATTCTCCATGTGGAACAGACCAACTCCAAAACTAATGTCTACAAGTGTCTGGCTTGGGATATATGTTCAACTCTATTCCATGAGATGGTGTACCTTATGAAGGGGGTGTGTTTTATGACCTAAGGTAATATTCCATACCTCTGGAAAACAGAAGGTTGTCTTCTAGGAATTTGAATCCACTATGTGCAGGATGTTTGATCATCTGTAAACTCAATGGGAGAAAAGAGAGATCATCAGAGAGTCCTAGGATATGTTGAGTTGGAAGGGACCCATCAGGATTATTGACTTCAATGGCTGGCCCTATGCAGGACGCTCAAAGAATTACACCATGTGCCTGAGAGCTGAGGCTAGGTACTAGGTACTTTATCTACCCAATACCACAGTGAAATTAAGAAGTCAGCTAGAGTTTTATAATAATATTTGAAGGAAAATTATTTTCCTTCACTTTATTCACTTGTTTGAAGTTTTAGGATATTGTGTGGTTCAATATCAGAAGAGCAGAAAAAAAACAAATCAGAGAGCTGAGCTAAGCCTTTACATGAGAACAGTGTGTTCTCTGAAGAGCACATTCTGGCATTTGAAAAACCTCAGTACAGCTCCTCTGTCTAGATACCTCAGTACACCTCCTCTGTCTGGATATCTTGAGTCGATACCCTCAGACAGGGATTGCATCTGGAGCTGGAGTGCGTTAGCATTTGGATAATCTTCCTTTTCAAAATTCTGATCTTTCTCCAAACTGTTATGCTTAATGAATCACATCGTATCAATTCCTGATACTCTTACCTTCCAATGGGGCACTGACTCGAATGGCAGCACAATGAAGGAGCAAGCTGCTCCTCCTTTTGAACTGGTGCAAAATACAACAGGCCCTTTACGAATGGTCTCTATTCCAGAGAAATGGTTTGGTTTTCTGTTGTACTTATTTATTTATATTTCTCCAGCTTAAATCATACCAACATCACTTTTTTTACTTCAGTGTTGCACAGACTGGGCACTTTTGAACACCCTTTCCTCACAAAATTGGAAAAAGTTTCTAACTGAAATATTTTCCAAAGGCAAATTCTTGAAGTTGGTGCTATTTCCAGCAAAGGATACTGCTTAATGGGACAGTGTTTAATGGGAACACCAGCATCTTATTCCTTTTGCTCATCTGGAATTCCTGATGGTCCTGCAGGTTCCTGGAGACTCTGCTCCCTTAGATGTCAGCTCTCCAGCTAGTCTTAAGCCCAAGACAGGCAGAAAAGCTCCTCTTTTGTCCATTCAGCACCAGCTATGAATGTAGGAACACTAAAGTGAAGATTTTATACCAGTTACATATGATCAAGGAGGAAAGTCCACATACTATGTCAGCCAGGGCACACTAATATTTTTATTTTTATTAAGTGTATCATATGCCAGTGAGTGGAGCCAGAAGCTGCTCAGAGGCTGCTGCTCTGAGAAGATCCTGCTCTAGTTGCACAGCTTATGAGCACCACCACCTTTCTGTGCTGTTTTCCATTGGGAGTGAGGATGTTTGGAGTAGGAAATGCTGTGAAGAATCTACATGACTGTAAAACAATTTCTTCTTGCAGTGATTTAACACTGAGTTCCAGCTCTCCCACCAAGATAAACCAGCTACCACATAGTAGCCTGGATCAGATTCTAATCCTGCCACATCATCAGTTTAAACAGAGAAGAAACTGACTTTATTGGATTGGCTAAGCTTTCAATTAAAATAATGGAATGTTAAAACACTACAAATGCTTAAGCAGCGAAATGAGGACAGAATAAAAACGGTTTTAGAAACCACCCCTGAGAGAGACAGAAGAACTCTTAAAGAAACCGAAGAGCATAATATATCATATCTAGGGAGAAAAATAAGCACTAGAAAAGAAAAACATATTATTGTGATGATAAAAGGAACTATGTTAGACTGATTGTCTGCAGACTCCAACATCAAAATTAGACTAATTTCTTCTCCCAGAACTGCAAAAGAGATGATTCCTCCACATGAATAATGTGTTTACTGCATATTTTCTTGTGTTCTTCATTACTAAGATATTGCAGAAAAGAACTTCCAATTTTTGTCTTGGAAGCCAGTACACATGACAATACACCTGATGTTCCCATGACCCATCAATTTGGAGGTCTGTACATTAGTGGAGAAATCTGATGTCCATAGTCTGGTCATAATCCTGGGCTTGCAGAAAGCTACGAAGTGTTTCCTCTTCCTACATGTTGTCATACGACCCACCTTCATAATACGTAGTACAGGTGACCCTGAGCTAGGAATTCATGCTGAGAAGTGAAGGTGGGTCCTCTGTAGCATCATGGGGATGTACCAGTATCAGTAAACATATAATGAATAGTTCCTGGGTTTGTAGCAGTCAAACAAGAGAATTTATATGAAGACTCTTAAATGACCATTTTGAGAGGAATATCCCTTTCTCAGTAGAGCAGCCTTTGAATTCTAAAGCACATGGCTAAACTCTACTGGATGATCTAACAAAACTATATGACTGAGTAATTGTTTGCATGAGCATAGTAGCACAGTGTGTGGTTAGCTCTTATTTTTTGGAAACCAATGTGCATGTATCAATCTTTCTGTATCACATAACAAGCAATGAATTGCTGAGCCTTGAACCACAGCAAGAATGGAGAAAAATATTCCTCTCAGTGTGGTCACCCAAGAAGACACACTGAAGACTCTGCAGGGAATGAAAAAGTAGAGTTTCTGATGAAGGGCTAGTGAGGAACTGGAAGTGTCACAGTAAACATGCTTAGTCTGAAGTGGTTAGTCTGATTAGCTTCTGTGTACTTTGCTTTATCTAGCTCCTTGTATTGTTGTTGTATGGGGTGAGACTGTCCTATAGATCTTGCTAAAACTGCTCATTTTTTGCCCCTGCTGTCTGACAAAGCTTGAGCAAGAGGTCTCCTATGACTATGAGCCTCTCCTTGCATTCAGAAAGTTGAAGAAAGTTTTTTTTTTCCTACTTGTGCAAAAATGCATCCCTTTTGTGAGCTTTTATTTCATTCTTGGCCAAGAAAGATGCTCTCCTGCTGCAAATCCCCTTCTACCTTGGATCCTGCTATTGTGTGCCCTTACTCTGTTAAATCCATCTAAACCAAACCAAAGCAGGAATAGAGAATTCGGATCATACAGAACTTCTCTGCTGAGTCAGTTTTTGGCTGTTATCCATCTGCTTGATTTAAGGCATTTTTGAGTTTTAAACTCTCTTTTACCATCCATGATAAGAAAATACTCTGACAATAATTTGCAATGAATAAGAAAGGAGAACTTTGGTTTCCCTTTTCAAAATCAGAAATAAGCATCTATCTAGCATTGCCTGTTGCTTCTAACACCAGACTATGAAGACAAAATACTTAAAATTATGACCTCCTCACCTGATCTGTGTCTGCTGGGAACATGTTTTCTGAGCACAATCAGAGAAAACCTGAGCCTAAAAAGTTAAAGTTCCTGCAGATATCTGTGCCATGAAAAGGGTCCTATTATCTCAAATTTATATTAGAGTTGAGCATATCTAGAAATGTTAAGATCAGAATTTTGTATTTGTTGCCCATTTAGGACCGATATAAATGTATTTATAGCCTAGATTTCGGCCATTTTTATTCCACTTTTTGAGAGCATTTTGACCAAGCCTTTTTCTTTAGGACTGCTATAGCAAACTCAAGCTCAGTGTCATCTCTTAGTTTGCTCCTTGAGGGAAAGAATGTTACCTTCCTTCACCCACCAAACAGTTGCTGATAGGATTTTCTGCCTTTGCTTCTTACTGTATTGTATTCCATCTGGTCATACACCTTAAAAATGTGATGTGCTAGTGTGCTTTATACCACATAGAAGGTATAAACATAGGAGAAATAAATGACCTTATAAGCCACCAGATAGAGAAGGTGAGAAAGTGTTTGAATAATATACGTCAGGGCAGATAAAGTGGAATGGAATTACCCTTGGGCTAAAATTAAAAAGGATTTTGATTTCAACAGCAACTGGTCTCAATTTTCTTTGAGAGAGTTTAAACTGATTGTTAAGGAGAAATGCAATGACAGAGTGTCCTGGTTTT
>VYZS01097405.1:0-10680 GCA_013400695.1 Neodrepanis coruscans
TTGTCCAAAACCAGGACAAGTGTACAGTATTGGATTCAATATACACCTCAGGATGATTTAATAGATGATCTCTCCATTTAATTCACAAGGGAAGCCATCTGTTTCAAAGAGTGATTAAGGACTGGAGTCAATACATGATGTATCTGATTTAGAAGGTAATCTTAACACTTCAGTATGAAATATTACATATTCACTCCTTGTGCAACGCATTTACTTTCATTCAGGACATAAAAGTGGGACTTTAGGGATGGGGGGTGGCAGCACATTCAGTTTGAATAGTTAATGATGATTTGCATGGAGAAGACAGTTAAGTACAACCTGTAGAGACAAGTTCTCCCAGCACCAATACAGTAGATTGTGATGTTCAGGAAAGAAAAAGCCACAGGATTTTCTACTAGTGCACATCTAGGCTACATTTTGAAATGGGAGATAAGAAAAGAATAGTACAAATATGATTTTTAGGAATTGGCAGTACCTTGATAGATGATAATTTGTCTTGTGGCTGTGGGCAACTTCTGTTTTTTTGCATTGTTTTAATATTTGTTGTCTATGAGATAACATATATACTATAGAACAGATCTTACTGGGCCTTCATGGTAGCTTACGTACCAAAGACATTCTAACATAATTCAACATCTAACAATCTAACAGTTAACAATGGTGAAAATAGTTATGCAAATCAAGTGGGATTTGGCCTGCAGCAAAACATCTGTAAGAGATGTGGTAAGATCTGCATGCGTTTTCTACAAATAAGATCTGTGTACTTAGTTCAGCTAAGGGAACAAATTTGGAGAAATCATTCCTTTAGCTGACTTGCTCTGAGTTTATCCTACAACAGTTAAGTAAAGACTATGATCATGTAGAAAGGCCTACATATTAAAGAGGAAACACAGTGTTCTTATAATTAACTTACAGAATTTTTCAGTCTTTCATCTTCCCTTGTCTCCACACATCTTTGTAGTTTTTACTGTGATTTATATATGACTTATAGGGGAAATTCAATTGCATTTGCAGCATGGACATTTTTTGCATCACAAAAAAAAGAAAATAAACATTTACTTTCCTTGACTACTTTATCTGCAGGCACCCCCGGGAGAAGAAATGTTGAAATCTTAGAAGTCTTCCTGATATTATGCTGCTTTTTGTTTCTTAGTAGTGTTTCTGTAAATGGGATAGGCCATCACTTCCTATTAGTAAAACCAGCCTTTTCCGTGATGACATTACACAATGGGCAAGACTGTGATTACTTAGAGTCATAAGACTGATCATGTGAATATACTCCTGAGTTCTTCTGTGTTCTGAGGGGAGACTGCTTTGCTTCACAAAACTACTGCAAAGATTTGAACTCTCAAGTGAGTTTGGAATGGTGTACAGCTGGTTTTGGCTCCTTGCTATCCTTTTTGGCATTATACACAACATAGTAGTTTCTTCCATGTCTATTTTTCATAGACACTACCTAGTTGGATTCATTTTGGCTCCTGGATGGGAGCGCCAGATTGCCATGCTGTTGTGAAGACTAGTAAGCCTTTCTTGGAGGAAACATATCAGGGCAATGGGGACAGGTTTTAGAATATACAGTTCAGTGTCATTCTACTGACAGGGGAGTGGCCTAAGTGATAGACCATGTGTGTTTGGTCTGTTTGGTCTCCCCTTCCATCTTCCAGCATTCTACTCTTTCTGAAATCTCAGCAAGGTCTTTTGTCATTCAAACATCCATGGCCGAGGTAATGCTTCCAGACACATGTCTTTCTGAGGTGTTTGAGAGAAGATATCACTCATAAACAATTGGAAAAGGAGCAGGAGATTCAGCCAAGCAGATGAGGCAGTGATTGGAATTAGTCATAGAAAAATAAATCAGCAAGCACTGGATGTAGGACTGAAGGAAAGAAGTTACTGCCCTCCCTGAGCTGCTTACTGCAGCAGGGGTTACCTACTTTGCTGAGAGACAGTGTATCTTATCTGCCCTTAAGCTCTTATAAATTAATTCCTTGAGTTTTTTTTCTGACTTCCATGCTGCTCTTCAGAGTTTAGATGTCAATCCACCCTGCCTTCACCCCATGTGGAGTGTATTTCTTGCACTCACATTTGTGCTGCGGTAAGAAGAGGGGATGGCACTGTCAGTGAAATATTCCCTTCAGTTTTGGGTTGCTCATATACCAAATACTGGAACAACTGGAGGCAACCCAGAAACATTCACGTAGAAGGTTACTATTGAGTGGCATTCATTTTAAAACTTTGCATCAGAACAAAGCATTTGCTAGAACAGGATGTTCTTAAAATTCTGATGTGCCTGATCTGTTTTAGGGGATTGATGATCAGTTATTATCAGTGCAGCAGATGCCCTCAGTTTGACTTCTTTTTTTCTGGTCTCTTTTTCTTCCAGTTAGATGGAGTTAGGTAATGCTAGACAGAGAACAATATGCTTGATACCTTTTATGGGGGAGTGAACACAGATTTGCAAGTCACTAAGAAGTATTTATTCCTCCAGTGGCATTCACATGCAACCTGTATTGTGCTTGCTCTGTGCCCTGAGAAGAAGTTTGCTCTTTGCAGAGCTATAGCAGATGACTTCAGCAAGTCCTTAGACAGCAGAATTGTATGTGTGACAGGAGCTGGTAAGAAAGTGTCTAGCAAAGTAGACTCACAACCACCACACAGTAAGAACTTCTTCAAGAATATGGAAGAATATTTCCTCCCAGGAGGACAAGCCCAGGCATCTAAAGTTTTCACCTGTGGTGAAACTAATTTATGAAGGTTTTCACTTGCAAGATCAGTGTTCTGATTTTGGTGTAGGTTCCTTATGCTATATAAGCTTTATTGAAAAATGAAAAGGCAGCCTCCTCAAGAACAGCCTTATCCTACTCTCACTATACAAGCTGGAGACAGATCGAAGGAAGTCAGTAACCTAATGTGGATGTAAAGTCAGTGTGAGTGAAATAATAGTCCAGCAGCAGCTAGCTCATCTATGTGGGTGCCTGTGTACAGGCAGGATTATTGCAATCCCAAAAGGAAACGTTTTTGAGGAGATCACTTCATAGAATATATGTGAAACCCTCCTCATAAAAGTTTAAATAGTCAGCATTTTGCTGCAGTCCCTTCAGCAAAAACAAGAACATTAACAAAGAAGAGAGCAGCTTGTAAAAGAGATATAGTGTTCCCACCTCCACCTTGTTCTTGCCCACTTCCACAGTTGTGGTAACTCTTCACCCCTTCATTCCTTTTGTGTTAATTTCTTTTTTAACTAGATCAACTGAGGCAAGAAAAACAAACAGTTGGTTTAAGTCAGCAACAACAATAAGAAAATGGAAAAATAAACTCTTAGAACATTGTTTAAAGCCCAGTACTCATGAGCCCCAAGACAATGGTCTTCTGGTGCACTAGAGTAGGATACATCACATCCCAGTGGCAAATTTTTGAGTTTTGCAAGGGGCCAAAATGGGAATGCTGGTGGGACAGGAATGAGGGAGCCTCAGAACAAAATCTGCAGAATTCATCCCATGATCTGCATCTCTCCCTGGAAACAGATTTAAGTTAGCTGGCTTGGCGATGACCACTCTCATAACCTGGTTAGAGTTTTGAGTCAGGTATGTTTATTCAGCACACAGAATTCAAAAGTCCCTCCCCGAATCACGAAGTTCTTGAAACTTTAAACCCCTTTCCATGGTAGGCGTTCCGTGTTACATGACGTTACATGATTGGTTCCCGGTTCAAGATCCCTCCCCACTCCCCGCCCGCCCATCCCAAGAGTCGGGCCCAGGACAGGAATGCATCTTCCTGGAGCCAAGCATCTACCTCTTCCCTTCTCCCAGCTGCGATGCTGGGGTGTTGCATGGCAACCAGTCCACAACGAAATGTGTTTCACTTATGGACCTTGGAATGTTTTACTAACTGCTATCTCCAAGCTACATGTATTGTCTACTTCTAATTCCCTTGTTCACCCTTATCTCTAATTCCTACAGGCACCTCACCCTGTTCTTCTGCAATTCTACTGCCTAATTCCCTAAAGCATTCCCTAAATCTTAAAACGATCCCTTCCAACCCCAACTCATAGCCAATTTAATTCATTTAGTGAATTGGTTCCATTGCCAGGTGAACCTGCAAATCACACAGAGTACATCCAGGCTGCTGCTACCCAGGGTATATCATATAGACATTCCCCTCCCCCAACGTACTAATATGGATCTGCGGCTCTACCCCACAGACCATTATTGCCTGAGGTCTTCAAAGTAGGACAACTGTATTAAAAGAACAAACCTTGCCTCTAAGTATAACTTATTAGCTTGAGCTGAGTAATTCACAGATCTAGTTTTGCTGTTTTCTGTCTCAAAGCTTGGAAAAACTGTCATAACCTGAAGCTTCCTCCATTGTGTCCCACCGTCTCATTAGAGCTCATATTTCTCTGTCTGACAAAGGGACGACTCTCAGCTGATTTGTATTTCTGGAAGGCCTTCTTTGATTTGCTTGAGTGGTATTGATACACACAAAGTTAGTAGGAGTGCAATAGCAGGGCAAACTTAGGTTACTTTGATGGATTCTAAAAATTCCCTGTGCTATATCATTGACTGTAAAATTAAAATGGTTCAGACTCTAGAATAAGCACACACTCTTTCCATGACAATGCAGGTAATCCTAGAAAATATCCTAGGTAATTGCGTAAGAGTGGGCACTGGGGTCCCTGAGCTACATTATTCAGAAGCAGTCCCTCACTCCTTTGTAGTGGGATCAGAACCTTTGGTACAGCGACATAAAACAGTTCCTTCAAGTCCTCAGGAAAGCAACATTGAAGGTATGGTACAATGTATGAATGTATGGTACAATTCTATTGCCAAATGGTGATGCCTAGTGCCATTTCAGATATTCTTATATATCACTTACCTGCAGATTTAGATGGTCACAGGTCTCCCACCGTCTCTGTGTCAGATCTGCCAGCTCCCTATGGATGTCATGTATACAACAGCATTGATTAAAATGGCACCAGAAATAAACCTGTGTTAAGCAACTGAAATGTGCCATAGGTGCTGGGGCAGCTGAGGAGACAAGAAATTGATGATACTTACAGCAGAGCCAGGGGAAAATGAGAAATGCAAATAAAAAAGGAATGATCTCAGGCTTCAGGTGCTGGGTTAAGAATTGGGTGCCCTACAATCCAGTACCCTGTCACAAGTTCTTGAATAATAGCAGGGTAATTAAATTATTTAGTAATAGTCAAATGACATTTCTTCATCTTGTTTTTGCCGTATGATAATTGTAGTCTCTTTATATTTAATGTGGGGCTTAAAATGCTATTGCTTGTGTTCACAGTGCACATCAAAACATCAATTCTTCTTTTACTGTTCTCACAAATAAGAGTGGGAGAGGGAGGAGAGAGAAAACTTCCTTTTTCACTTCTTCTATCTCTTTGCTCCTCTTCTGAGGCTCACTCTCTGGAAACCAAGGTGTAAAAGAAGCATGGCTGTTCTCCATTGCACTTATTTCTGCAGTTTGCAGGCAAAGCAAACAGCAAAACCATACTGAGTTACCATTACTTTCTAATTTATCTCTTGATTAGCTGACCTTTTATTTATTTCTAAACTAGAACATACCTTCTTCTGTGATATGTGTTTCCACTTTTAAAATTGTATCTGTTGCCCTAAGTGCAGCTGAAATGAATGAACATGTTATGTGGTGCTTTAGGGAATTCCTGAGGAATTGATTCAATTCTTTTGGGATCTGCATTCTGGGAACTAAGAGCACAAGTGCTGCAAAACCTCTTTGTGAATCAAACCTAGGCACTGATATATATTAATGTGTGTGCATGCAGGCATGCATGTGGTGTGTTAAAAAAAAGAAATTTGACACAATGAAAGAAAATGAGAGGTTAAAAAAAAAAAAACGATCAGGATCCTGAGGGTTTGGGGGTATGGGGTTTTTAAGTGAAAGCTAATGGAATCCAATATAAGTGCTGAAACCTTGTCATCCTTGCTATCAGTGAGAACCTTTGAATAAGCTAAATCCTTAATCAGTACAGCCTAAGACCCCAATGACTATGTGTAGAAATGTTAGGCCAGATAAATCCTTCAAGGTTTCAAAGATTTGAAGAGCACTGGCACTTTTCTGTGTAGTCCCTGCCCTTTGTCCTTTTCTCCATGATGTCATTGTTGAAATTTTACACTCACTATGCATGGTGTAAGTTGACATTGACAGTTTCAACACTTTCACACTGACTCTGGAGGATTGTTAGCTTTGAAGCTATTTGGCCTTGAGCAGTGAATTCTTTTTTTGAGCTCATACTGGCTTATAATATCTGAGAAGGTTTGCATCAGTATAGCCCCAGCCTGAATTATGAGAGAAAGCTGGTTTCCAAGTTGGAACTGATACCCACATGACAGAAACAGAGAATTTTATCCTGTTTCGGATGGGCAGCAGAGTCAGTGTGCCTGAATCCCCCTGGGATACAAGAACGAGTTTTCATTTTAACATTACAGTTAAAGCAACATCAGCAGCATGGCTTTTCTTGTAATAAGAACTCTGGAAAGCAGTTAGCCTTAGAAGTGGCTGTAAGAATATGTGCTCTTCTGCCCTGTGATCTGTTTGTTATTAGGCTTTTCGGAAACATCTATATGGGTCCAGAGGCATACTTCATATAAGTGCAATTTGTTTGAAGTATTTTATGAAATTAAAATAAAAATGCTGTGTGGTGATTTAAACACATTGAATATCAAAGCACACAAGCACTGACAAGCAACACAAAGAAAGTGAGGTATTCAGATGCTTACTTACATGAGTTTTCCCATGGAACTTTATCAGGATGATGTACATAAGAAAAGACTTCAAGGCTGGATCCAAAGCCTGAGGTGTTATTGTCCTGTTGGTGGTAGATTTTTAGACTCCTTCAGCTGAAGCCAATGAGATTTTGCTATGTGTGTAACAGCCTCTGAGGACCAAGGCCCCAGCACACTCAAGGATGATACACTGTTGCAACAGGAGGGTTATGGTGGAGAAAATCTTCCAGGGATTGTGATTTGAGTCTTTATCTGTCCTTAACAAAATTTCTAGCTTCCCATGCAGCTTTCTGGTGAGGATAAAACATGATAGTAGGACTTTGAGCTACGTGAAACTTACGAACTCAGAAGGCAACCTTCATTGAATACAAAAGACATGTGTGTTCAAAATGTAGTGTTCTGTTTTGAAGCTCTCAACAGATATATCAAGAGTAAATCCAGCTGTAAAAAGTGAAAGAGCAAGGACAGAAATAAATCTGATTGTTTCAGTATATCTGTTTTGTTTTTCTAAGTAAGGATGAAAACAGAGTAAGTCACTAAACCAGGACAAAAGTATTTTCTCCACCTGCATGCATATTTCCCTCTAATCCTTTAATCAGACACTGTGAGCAGTCACAAAGGTTATCTGAAGAGCCTTGTACTCTTGTACAGCCACATAGGTATCTTGAGCCCTTGTCAAGAAATGTTTTGAATGAATAAAAACTTTTGATGTATATTCTAATAGGCAAATCTTAGCCATTGCAAATCCCACAGTTATGCACAGAACAAATAAACTTTTGGGTTTTGAGAAAGTATCAAAACCTCAATACAAAAACAGCATAGTGGTATGAATGACAGATAAATCTTCTATAGGACTTTCAGCAATCGTTCATGCTCTCTGCCCTCACATCCTAGGAGTCTGGATTTAGACAGGCAAAGTTTTCTAGCTCACCTGGTCCCTGTACCCTCAGCAGTGACACAGATCTGTCTTGGGACTTCCCAACTTGAACTGCTCTCAGGTTGAACCTATATCTGCATGGGAATGACCTCACTGGGTTGATGTTGATTAACTGCAGTCCTCAGGGAGAGGGGCAAAGGGGTGTTTTCTCAGCAAAAAACACTCACCAGAGCCCTCTAAAAGACAAGACCCTTTCATTTTTTGTCTCTGGACAGTTCCACTAACAAGAAGCAGTGTAGGATACATCCTCAGATGAAGTGACTTCTGTAACCTGCTCACTAAGACATACAGGCAGTTTCTTACTCTCTTGAACTTCAGCCTCTGGAGCTTTCCCACCCATCCCTTTCATTTGGAGGTCAATCTTCTCATATATTATTTATATTTACAATTAGGGGTTTCAACTTGTATGACCAGTCTTAAAGGGCAATTCCATTTTCTGAGTTCTGGAAAAAAGACACAGTTCCATTTTTTTTCCTGTTGTTTCACATGCTGTCTTGCAAGGACAAATAATTAAATTATATCAGCAAACACTTGAGTAAAGGTATTTTAATTCTTTTGCTCACAACAATGTACACACAAGGCAATAATCTTATTTTAATATAAAATCTCTGTAAAGAATGAAACTCTCACCAACAGTATTATAACTTTAATTAGCTCCACCTGTGAAATTTCTTTCCTGGGCTTTCTCTACTAAAGCTGGAAACTCTTGTATGCGTAAGGTGTTGCGTTGAGTGCTGCTGAAGGAGAGATGGAATTTTAAGGATCTGGAGAGTACAAGCTAAAATGACAGTCTTAACCAAGTATAATCTTATAAATATGGTGTAAAATGATAATATGCATTTAAAATTCTTCACTTCAATACTGGAAAAAAAAAATCTACTGCTGAAAGTACTTTATTCTAAATTCTCAGTTAGTGTAAAACACAGTAAGTTACTGAAACTAAAGGGCTAATACTTAATTTCAGCCACCCATAGGTAGGGTGGAAAAATTGCACTGAATTATCCTTGTATTGTATACAATCTGTGACACTTCTCTACCAGTGCTCTGGAGTCTGCTGGTGTTACTGTACTTAGAAAGTGCTTCTGGCTATCCTTTCAGTAAGTCACCAGAAATATAACAAAAATCGATACAAGGGGAAAAAATAGTTTTTTTGCTGCTATGATTTTCTTCTACTTTTATACAGCTCATAGAACAACACCCCTATAACTTCAAATAGTAATTTTTCTTTTCAGTAACCTAGTTTCTCAATATATGTACTTACTTTGCTTTTAAGCAGTGTAATTCTAAGGCATAGTTTTAGTGTTTTTGGTTTACTGATGCTTTTGTGGGCACAAAACTGTCTCACATCTTTTTTCTGAGGAGAGCCATTGTTCTTGTGTAGTAAGGGACAGTTAGGTCTTAGAGGGGTTAGGTCAAAACTTGTCTTAAAGTTGGATGACTTGACCCTATGACACTGATCCAGGACCTGGATGCTCGTTGGAAAATTTCATATAAGGCAATGTAATGTGTAAAAATCTCTGGTCAGGGCAAGTTTCCTCCTCTTGGTAGGTTAAAGATAAAAATGCTTGCCAGATAAGGGCTTAGGCATATATATGTGCTGCTGTTGAGAGCTGTGATAAATTTTTTATTGACTTTCCATGGAAACTACTATACCATTTATTACCAAAACTCTTAGTCGGTTGCCCTATGATTTCTCTCATCTCCTGATGAAACACCTCAGTAAAAAACTACATTCCCATCTAACTATTGTTTTCATTTATTGCAGCATTCCCAAAAACGGAGGGTGGGCAAATAGTAACAGTATTTATAACAGACAATTAACAGTAGCAAACATTTCCTGGATGAGAGTGTAGATTGACATCAACCCAGAATTGTAAAAACCTGCTTTTTTCTTTAAAGTCACAAGTTTTTCTCAAAAGGGAGAGGCTCATTTATTTATTTATTTTTGTCCATGATACATTTGTGAATGGCAAAGCAGCATGAAAAGCAGCATGGAGCAAACACTGACTGGTACATGGTTTTTCAGAGGGGCTTGTATGAGAACTATTTGGGTTCTATTCAAGAATCAGAAGAACAACTTGAAGAGGGTGTTCGACAATCAGCTACCTCTATTTCTAAGGACAAAAAAAGGAGTGATACTTGATTACCTTACAGACAAAGAAAGACCTGGATTAAGGTTTTCATCATCTTGCCATTTTTAACAGAGCTGAGTATGAGAGATTAGGGCAGAAGACACTTGAAATATTTACAGAGTTTGGGAATAGCAAAGGCAGTAAGACAGGATAGAAGGTTAATGCCATCTTTAATAAGGAAAAACTACTCTCTCCCTGTGACATATGCCTTTGGGATAATCTTGATAAATGCATGAGTGTGATCAAAATGTCAGCCAGACTTTCATTAGTTTCTATCTCCCCCTTGTATGCCCTTCTAGTCCAGAAGTCACCTGCAAGAGTCTAGGAGTGGAGATTATCCAGATTATACAGCTACAAGGACAATTTTTGGAAAGGGACAAAAAAAATTTCACAGATAGTCCCCCTTCATCCCTGTAACACTAAAGAACAATCTAAGGCTCCCACTGTGTGCTTATGCATATGCTCTGACACTTATCTTGGGCTCATGCTGCACAGGATGCATCTTGTTTCATCAATCTAATGACTGTAGGGCTTGGCAAAGATGAACATTTGCCTAGGAAAAAGAGAGATACTTTGGGGTTTTAAACACCATAACTGTAAATAATGCCTCTAACATTGTTTCTTTCATTGTTCCTAGCTAAGAATCCTGCTGGTTTATTCTGTTCTGCAGCTTGATAGCATAAGGATGTTTAAGGATACTTTAAAGCAGCAGATGAGATGCAGTAAGAGGAAAACTTATGCAGAATCTTTGCAGAGAGCTCTGAGTGGTCCTTAGCTGATACTCTTCAAACGTTAGGGACTTTTCTGATAGAGGGGCTTCCCCTCCTAAGAACAAACAGCCTCTTCTATT
>VYZS01097420.1:0-24272 GCA_013400695.1 Neodrepanis coruscans
CTGCTGGGGGATTTATGGTTATTCAATCCTTTTCCATGTAGCCACACTTTCAAATGCCCCTCAGCCTGGAAATAAGTAATTTATTCTCTTTGTTACTCATTTTTATACAAACCTGGGATCTTTACTTTCCCTTGGTGCAAATGGTGTCTAACAGAAATGTCAGAGTGTCTCCAGGTATCCAGCATCAGGAGCAGTTGTGCCCTGTGTGAGGAGCCCTCCCAGAGCAGGGGTTGCAGTGGCCCAGCCTGAGCCCTGCAGGTTCCCAGGCTGTGCAGCACCAACCAAGATCTGCCAGGCTGATAAGAACCTCCTTTCTCTCTGCACTCCTGGTTCAGGCACAACTCCAAGCCTGGGTGTGGAAGGAATGCAGAGCTGGGCCTACAGCCTGTGCCTGCACAGGTTAGGAATGAGCTGCCAGGGGAAGTGTGGCTGTGGATGTGCAGCCACCTTTGGCTGCAAGTATTTGCATCCAGGTCTGTGCTCTGGGGGCTCTTTGGGGCGTCCTTACATTTACAGCCTGAGCCAAATGTCCCCTTAATTAGTTCACATCTCTTCTGTTTGATCCCATGAGAAGGGAGGCTGGTCTTTCCTTAGGCAGTAGAGCTTTCCCAGACAGACATTGTAAACTAGAAATATAGGTACTTGTAATTTTCTTAAAAACCTCCTCTGGGGCTGAAATGTCTTGTGCTTGGTTTCAATCCAGTATTGAATAAGACTGGAAAGTCTGAATAATGTCAGTTCAACTGCACTTGAGTTATTCAAATGCATTTGAAAACTATGTACTTTCCACTTGCACTTTTCCATAATTCTCTGCACTTACATAACTGGGGTTTTATTATTTAAATTGACACAGGCTTGAAAGGGGAAATATTCTCCAATATTGGGCCTTAACAGATAAACAGAGAGGCAATTCAAAGGCCTCAGTGGGCTTTAAAATCTGAATGTTTACTGCTTTAGTGTTGGCATGAATAGGTTTATATTTCTACCAGTGCAGAAGTAACAGCATCAAGAACTTTGGGTTCACCCAGGCACTGAATTTCTGCAATTTCTCCATTACATGATTGAAATTTTACAAAGAGGATTTAGGAGATTTCTCCAGATTATAGGGAAGGACTTTGTTTGATGAGGTCTGTAAAGTTAAAATAGTAGGCCAGGGTTTTCCAAAAGAATTGAGATGTTCCAGAGAATATTCCAACAGCACGTGCAGCTGTTTGAGCCATCGTTACAATCCTATGGATGTGGCTGAGACTTGGTCTGTCCAGAAAGTTCAGAGGTTTTTCTGAAGTTCTGGAGGTGAGTCATTTGTAGCAGGTTATTTGCCTGGTGTTTCCAATGGAAGACAAACCCCAGCAGGTAAATGGATGGCTCCTGTCTGAAGTTTGGGTCCCTCACTCACAGTGTCAGGGAGGTGGTTGTACATCTGTGTGTGCCTTTAGAGGGCTTTTGGAAATCTGGCACTGGGCCTTTGTTACTCATTGTCTGAGCTGGAACCCACACAGGCATCTGGAAGGTAATGCCACCTTTGAAGAGTCTGGCATGCACAAAGCTGACAGGAAATGCTCCTCCAATGAACCACAACCGCCATGAGACAATAGAGCTGTCCTTTGTGTGACTGCTCAACTCACTGGAGCTTCTTCCTAATTCCACCGAGGCCCAGTTGTGCCTCTCCCTTTTTCTGAAGGGTTCACATGCCAATGTGTTGTGCAACCAACATAATTTGTTAACAAATAAGGAATTTAAATAACCTTAGAAAATCACAGTCATCCCTGCTGCCTGCAAACAAACAGCAGAAGTGCAAGACATTAAAGCTCAGTGCAAAGTAACTCAAAATTGCTTGAGCTTGTGTTCTTCAAGAACAAACCCACAACTGTAAGGAGCTGATGCTCTGCAGGAGGTTTGGGGTGAGAACACACACTGCATCTTCTGCTGAGATCTCCAGTCCAGACATAATTTCTGTGTCNAATGTGGGAAAACTGCCAGTGGGCAGAGAACATCCCAGGGCCATCCTGTTCTGCCTCCTGCCTGCAGCCCCCATGGTCCCTCAGGAATGGGCAGGGGGGTTCTGCTGTGCTTACAGCACCTTTCAGCACTTCAGAGGCTGCTGCCAGCAGCTCAGGCCTGTCTGCAGGGTGCTGAGGATTGGATCTGTCACAAGCTGGGCCTGTCTGATGCCAAAAGGGCAGATCAGGACACATGTAGTGCCTTTGAGATCACTGGAGTCATCACAATGCTGAGATAGTTCATGTTTTGCCTGCGTGGTGTCCTGAATTTCATGTTCCTTGCTGATGTTCTCATCCACTGCCAGGAATCCTTATATGATCAGTCAAGCAGGAGTTGGACTTGATGATCCTTGAGGGTCCCTTCCAGCTCAGGCTGTTCTCTGACTCTCTGACTAATGAGTAGGAGTGTGGATAGGGATGATGCAGGTGCCCATCCCTTTGTGTGTCCCATCTGTGCAGCTCCAGAACTGCAGCAGTGCAGAGCTGTCAGTCCCCCCACACCACACTCTGAAATGGGTGGTGTTTGTCCTCCTCCTGTCAGGGCAGTGGGAGCTGATGCCCTGAGGATCAGGATGGTCAGGAACTGCTTCATCTTTTGAGTCTTTTTCTCCTTGGTCCTGGGTGAGTCTGCACACCTTGAGTCAGTGTGTGCATTAGGGTTCCAGTTCACTCCTCCCTTGTTGGAATGGAACTAAGAGGACTTTATTCCAGGGGGCCCAGTTTTGTCCTATTCTGCAGGAGTTATATTGGCTCATAGGTAAGTTATAAAGTTTGGGTAGCAGAGACTAAGTCAATTTACATCACAAAACTAGATCTTGTTTTATGAGGCATGGAGGACTTGCCCACAGATTTTTTTAGAAACTGGGGGTTGTAGTTGTTCCACACTTGCCATGCAGCCATGCTGACCTTTGTTCTGTGCTGCTGAAGTGCAGGACTGCTGTAAGGTTGCCTCAGTTGAGGGTTTTGTAACTGATGTGGACAGATGACATGGAAAGCTTCTGCAGCTCTATTGGCATAGCACTGTTCACACAACTTACTCTTTCCCCTGATGCTTTACAGCAGCAGATCTGCACTGGCAAAGCCTTGTAGTGTCTGAGAGACAGCAGCAGACCCTCTGTGCAGCTCTCTCCATAGGGCTGGGAAAAAGGGATTCAGGTGGCTGCATTAACAAAAGGTGCATGTGTAGAAATCCTCAGAGCCCTCTGCAGGGACAGTGCCCAGCAAACCTGTGCCTGTGTCAGGACTGCTTGTTCTGGGCCTGAGGGACAGTTCTGACTCTGCTGGCAGAAAGTCTTGCCAGGTTCCTCCATTCCCTCTGGGGGGAGTTCAGCAGTAAATACCAGCAGGGAGGTGCTGGGGTGCAGATGCACACATGGTGTTCACATGGAAGGAGAGTTACATTCTCTGCAGACATTATTATTAGCAGACATTATCTGCTAATACCTTTCAAACTGTCCTAGATGTTTTAGAACAACAAAGCTTTCTTGTGCAGTTGTACAGCTCCGTGTTGCAAAGGTTCTGGCATGGCTGTGAGTGCTAAGAGGAATGTGAAATAATGAAACCCATAAAGATACAGCAATGCTGGCTTAACACTCCTGTAAAAATACTCCTTTTGCCAGCATTGTCTGTGTTTTTTGGGGAGAGAGGTAGAAACATACTGGCAGGAGACCTCAGTTATTTCTTCTGTTGGAGTTTGGTACTTCCACAGAGATGCTGAGTAAACCAGTCCAAGGTCTAAGAAAAACTCTTTGTGATGCTGAAAAATAGGAAACACTAAGCAGATGTGTTAGTTGCAGTAAAAGCTTTGAGTCCTCAGGGAACAAACAATTGGGTTTAGAGTCTTTGAAGAAGTCTGAGACAGAGGGCTGATTGATTTTTGTGTGCACAAAGCTGAAATGCATTTTCCTGAGTGACTCTTGGCTGCCTGTTGATGATATTCACAACATTTCAAGGGACCTTAACATTGCATTAGCTTTTGGCCTCAGTGTTGGAATGGTTTGATCTCGACTGATCCTGCTGAGCAGCTCCTGCTTAGCACTTCCAGTTGTGTGTGTGCAGGAGGAGCTGGTGTTGAAGGGGGGCCTGGCATTTCCAGGAATCTGTTATCTCTGGCAGAAGGCTTGTTACTGTCACTTATTGATAAGTGGCAGAGTAAACATGTGGCTGATTAGACAGTGCAGTGGCTGAGCCCCAGTCTGATTTCATTGCACACACTGGGCCTCCAGAGAAAAATTCTTCTACCACTAATTAATTTTTAGAATTATTTTTACTGTATGGTTTTGGTTCTCACTTACCTGCTTCTTGCTCCCTTCTAATGCTGAGGTGTTTTTTGTTCAGTCACATTAGAGGTACCATTTCCTGGTCTGGAGAGAAATACTTCTGAAATGAGTGTGGCAACTATTTAACCTTTAATGAATTAGAAAAGGGAATTTTCACATGACAAAGCACATTCTTTCTGTTTGCTGACTGTGAAATATTTGTCTTAAATAACACTAACAAAAACACAGGGCAGAAAAAAGGAAGTTTGCAGAGGCCAGGGCAGATGTGCAGTCAGTGCCTCTGATGGAAGGCAGCACCACTCTCCTTTGGAGATGTGCTGTCAGGACTGCCTGTGGGAGCTGTCCCTGCCCAGCTTGCAAGAAAACAACTGCTTTAGAAAACCACTTGAAACAAGAGTCTTTGCTGAGATGCCTTTGGAGGCTGGGGTAGATTTAAGGGCAGCCCATGAAGTTCTGAGCATTGTAGACTTTGTGGTGTTTCCTGGGTAAATGGTGTCCAGGGCTCAGGACACAAATTTGACTCCTCTGGTTTTATGATTTGTAGAGAGTTTTGCTGTAATTCTGTTTAAGCTTTAAACAATCCAAAGCTGTCTCTTAGACCAGACTGACAAAACTTGACTGTTTGGGTTAAAAGTATCTGTGGTCCAGTCCAGAGTGCATTTTGCTTAACTGCTCACTTCATCATCTGTATCCTCATACCCAGTACTGTGTCAGCTGTTTCCAAAGCATCTCCTTTTGAGTGTTTAATATCTAAGAACCAATTAGTTCCATTTTGTTTTCTTTGGATAGTTTGCAATTAAACATTCTTTCAAGTGGGCTTTATTTAGCTAATTCCATCACAAAAATAAAGCTCTAAGGGAATGAGGAGAAGTTCAAGCTAGCCAGTGTTTATTTTTATGATTAATAATTTATATTATGGTAGTCCCCAGGGGAACTAGGGCCCCACTAACCCCAGTTTCCTCTGCACATAGTGACTGTGTCACACAAGACTTTACACAGAAGGATCTTTTTTGCTGCTGTGGCTCAGGGCAAGGGACCCTCTCTGTGCTGCAAGGAACCTTCTGATGAAAAGCACAGAAAGCCAAATCAAGAAACATTTATTTTTAAGAATCTTCATCTAGGAACCAGAGGGAGGATCTGATGCATCTTTTCTCTAGAAAGCTACACGAGTGCATTTTTCCAGTTCTGAGTGCCAAGTCATGACCTCAGAGCTCTTGTTCATCATCTCTCCAGTTGTGGCAATGCTCCCAGTGACTCTGCTGGGAGCAGGACTGGGCAGAGTAGTGATGACCCTAAAAACCATATCTATTTCTGAACTAGCAGCAGGAGACACTTTATATTTTAAAAACACCAGTGGGCAAAAAATGTTCGTGTTGAGTCAGATTTCGATGAGAAGTTATGGTTTTCACAGCACCTGACCCTCAATAATTGCTCTGCTTTATGTTTTACAGAAGTCTTGAAAGAAGTAGAGCCCTTTCACACCTGCCAAATGCAAAGGTGAGACAGATCCTGGCTTGTGTCCATGCTGTGGTGTGAACAGGGCTGCAGCAGCTCAGACCAGCCTGATCAGCCCCTGCTGCTCTCACGGGATTCCTGGGTGAGTGAGGGTAGAAGTGACTTTGGGATGAGCAGGGCTGGGGGTGGAAGTGTCTCCAGGCTCGTGGAGCAGTGCAGACTCCTCATGGATGGAATTGCCATCCTTCTCCCTGCCTTTGTGTGGGACCATCAGTCCTTGCAGTGCTCTTTCCATAATTCCAAAGTCAAAACCTAGACAGAAGTTTTCCTGACCATATTCCTGTCCTCATTAGTTCAGTTTAAAGGGGCTGAGACATCTGGTTCCAAGTACAGCTGTGTGGGGAGAATGTAGGGCTTTTTCTTTCCATAGAAAACCCACTAAATCTGGCCATTTAAGACACAGATTTTATAGGAGCTAAAGTTGGGCTGTGCAAAGTTCACCTCATTAAAAACAAGCCCAAGCCAAATAAAAGCAGAGAATAACAGCAGAAAAAATGTGGGCCCTGGATGTGTATTAGGAACTGGTAAGAAAGGAAGGGGAAACTACAGATGTATCCACATATATTCAGAATTCTTGGTTTTTTCCACAAGTACATTTACATACAAGGGAACATCAGTGCAGAACACAGTGTGAGGAGTGCTCTGACAGCTACCCTGATTTGTTAGGAAATATAATGACTTCAGGCCTGTGTCAGAACATAGTGATTAAATTCAGCCTGGATAAAATGTTCCAACACAACAAGTAATTTTTTGACTCTTTGGGTGTTAGCTGGCCAATGAGAGACATTCTAAATTGTCTTGATTTTGATATCTCCTAAATAATACACCCTTTTTCATTATCTTGAGATAAGTACTGAGAGTCACTAACCAGGACTGGAAATACTGACTTTGAAAAGAACAACTGACTCTCTGTCTACTCAGCATCAAAGAAAATATTCGGCTTTAAAGCATAAACCTTTTCTCTCATCTATTTCCCTCTTCTATGACATTTTTTTCTTCTATGGTATTTTTTTCTCCTTTTTCCAGTGTTCTTTGGGATGCTGATCCTGACTTAGCGACTTTATTATTTCTGTGGCACAAGATTGTCTTTGTAACATTGATGGGAATAAACTATGGTTGCCATAGGAAATGGACTCAATGGTTTAATCCTTAATAAAGGACAATTTTCCTGGTCAGACAGGTAAATGACAGAGTTTGTCCCACTTCAGAAGCAGCAGGTTTTTGAAGACAGCAAATTACATCCCACATATTATTGAACATCAGATTTCACTTTTACTGGAAGTTTGTCCTCTGATTTGGTTAATATATTCTGTAATAATGCAAGCATTTCTCTATCCCTCATGGTGGTTTCTGTTGAGTTTAGCCTTGGGACTTTCCACAACCCTAAGGTTGAGATAAAGGCCCTTCCTATTTCATAATTAACCTGGCAATGGGCTCCTGCATTACAGGGGTGGATGGAGACATGATCCCACCTGATGGGTCTGTTTGTAACAGGTAGAGATGGGCAAGACAAGAAGACTGAGGTCTGTATTAGAGGAGAGTGATCCTTGGGGTTCATAATTCAGAAGGAACAGAAGGCCAGAATTGGTGGATGCAGTGCTTTGCTGCTGGGCAAATTTCCCTGTGTCAGAAATGGAAGAGGCTGTTCATCACTTGGAAACTGCTGTCCCTCTGTGCCATCTGCTTCTCCTCTTTAGGAGTTTGGGTCTCATTACAGTGCAGCCAAGTGCAGACTCCAATTCTGCCAAGGCTGGAAGAGCTGTGAGTCAGGCCAGCCTGGAGCCTGCCACATCCCTGAGTCCCTGATTCAGGCTTGCAAGTTTGTCATCAGGCTGGAAATTGAAAGCAGAGGAGCCAGCAGCAAGGCCTGTGCCCATAAAGCAGCTGATTGATGAGGATTGTCCTGTGCCCTCCCCAGCAGGAAAGCCAAGCTCCCTGCAGGAGCCTCCCAGCACCTGCAGGGGCTGTGGCACAGGCACAGGTGGGGATGTGCCACAGGCTGGCAGGGAAGGAAAGCAGGGTTTGCTTAGACACAATCACTGCTGCTTCTCTAATTACAGCACTGCCAAAATGCCACAGTGGCATTTCCAGCCAACTGATTCTGGTAACAGGTTTCCATGAGGGAAAGGGGCACAGTCCATCAGAATTCTCTGTGCTGAAGTCCCTTGTGTGCCCTTGGTGGCAGCTGCTGCTGCTGGAGGGAGACACAAAGTGGAGCATGACATCAGGCCTTGAAAAATAGTTTCCAGGTCATTCACTGAGTCAACTTCTGCTGCCTGATCCTCCTGGGAATCTGGAATAGATGGCTGATGAATGTCCTCTGTCACTGAGGACAGAACCTGGAGCTGTGTGCTGTGATGGAAAGGGGTTAGAAATGCAGTAACATTTGCAATCTCAGGCTTGAAAGGCAGCTCACCTTGGACTTGGAAGTTGTGTTCAAAGGACCCTCTAGCAGTGGGTCCATCAGAGACACGACCTCCAGCACAGGACAACCTGACTGAGAGCAGTTTATGGTATTTAAATGTGCTGCCTAGGAAACCTGGGCTCCAGGACTCCACTTCCAGCAGCTGGCAGGAACCCATGGAAGGGCCCAAGGACTACAGCAATAACTTGGATCAAAGCCATTGATCTGATTTTCTTTTAAAGGCTTGAGTTTGGCTAGGAGGAAAGTGTGTCAGGTATGCAGTGTTCCTGCTCTGAATCCCTGTGCTGTGACTTTCCACAGACAGGGTTTGTCTGAAGAAAGGATCCCTATTTGAATGTAATGTTGTGTTAAAATTGCTATTTTGAGATGTATTTTGAGATCAAGGGCACTGTCTCCCTAATTCAAGTGACTTCCCTAGAAAAAGAATCAAATTTTTCTTAGTTCTGCCAATAAGTGTATAAATAGAATGTCTGTCAAACTCTTGTACAAAAATGCTGAAAATCTAAGGGGTTTTAATGCTGAATTTGGAATGTTTGTCCAGCACAGCAGACATTGCTACTGAGGTCAGTGCTTCTCAGAGGAATGCTTGAGAGCAAAGATTAAATTCTGTGTGTATTTTCCCAGTGGATTCAACACTGGGCTGTGCCCAGAGGGTCACTTCACTCCTTGTTCAGTCAGCCTTCTGTACATCCACCTTTGGAGTGATTAGGGCTGAGTCAGGGTGTTATCACATCTCAGGAGTTTTATTCATGTAATGGTCTGGATTCTTTAGATGTCCAGGGCTGCAAAGTAAGTGCCAAGGTCTGGACACTTCCAGCCTATTCCACAGGGCATGGAAATCACAAAAACTTCAGTGGTTCAGGCCCTGAGCAGCCCTGAGACTTTGCTCCAAATGTGTGGCAATCTGATTTTTCCTTCTTTATCAGTGTCAGGAAAGAGAAATGCCATTGTCTGCTGCAAGTGTTTTTGGATAGCACCCATCAGCAGCATTCAGAAGGGTTACTGATTCCATTGTTTTAAGTTTGGAAATAAACAATGAGAAGAAAAATAATTGTGGTTGCATCAATGTGACAGGAGACAAATGTAGCCTAGTTTGCAAAACCAGCCTCAATGTGACTTATGGGAGAGATTCTCTGGTGTAATTTTGTTCTGTGAAAACTGAGTTTGAGTGGAGATGGTATAGAACAAGTGCACTTCCATGGCAAGTCTGTAGGGCTGTCAGGAAGGGAATTTTATGAAACCATTTAGATTCTAGGTGGCAACTCTGCAATGAAGCTGTGTACTCTGCTGCCTCTTTATAGGCACAGACCTCAGCCACATATTTTAGGGTGAAGGCTGCAGTCCCTCCAATGGATGTTGAGCTCATCAGGTATTGAATTAAGTATTAAGCTGTGCTAATACAGAACCAAATCAACTCTGTTTGGTTCCTGCAACTGGAAGATCAAATGGTTCTCTTGTCCTTCCAAGTAAAACTAATGGAATCTTTACAAATAAAATTATATATGAAAATAACAGGAGTCTAAAACTGTAAGGAGAGGGTTAACAGTCAATGTAAGGCCAATTCTTGTGATCACATAATGTATCCACAATCCCAAACATGATCTCAGACATTGGAATTATTAACAATTGGTAGTTTGTCTGTAATTGTGTTTCTTTTCTATAGTGACTAATAATTTAGTTGAGCAGTGAGCAGCAGGTCCTGCCCCACTGGGGAGATCTGGAGCCCTGTCCAGGCTGTCAGGGCCCTGTGTGCCCACACTGGGCTGAGGGAAATGTCTGGGGCATTTTCTGCAGACACACAGCCAGGAGAAAGTGGGTGTCTCCTGCCCAACTGCTCATTCCCAGCTGGAACATCACAGACTTCAAGGAAACACAAATACTTCACTGGAGCAACAGTTCACCAAGCTCAGTTGAACCTTTTGGACCTACTGACACCAAAACATGGCTAATTTAAAGCACAAAACACGAGCAGAAATATTTTGCAAGAGATCAGTGAGTCATATTTTCCTCATAAAATTGCTGAAACCATTGTGCCCAGAAACAATTAAAGATGTGAGCAGGGCTGGAAAAGTTTAGCCCTAAACACAAACAGACACCAGTTTTTTGTTTGTAGGGGATGGAGGTCATTTGGCTTGAGGAATATCCTGAAACTCACAGAGACAGAGCAGAACAGTTTGTGTGTCCTCACAGCTGCACAGGACCCCCAGTGCTTGGCCCTACATGGCTGCACACTTGGGAACACCAAAGGTTAAGGACCAAGAGTCTCTTAGGGCAAATCTTTGGAACTGGGCAAACAAACCTGCTCCTGTAATTTGAAAAAAATACTTTTGTGATTTATGTTAAAAACACATCTCTGTGACCTGGAGCCCCCGTTGTACAAAGTGGGTGTTAACCCCTTTGAGTGGGAGCTGCTCAGGACTCACAGGCTTTCTCAGGCTTTTTCAGGACTCCATGGCTTTTGCAGTAGGTTGGTGTCTCAGTTATAGACTCCTTCATTTGGGCCTGGTATTTTTGTGCTCTCCCTATGCCAGGCCCTGGCTATTGACTGTCTCTGCATTCTGTGCTCCTGGGGAAGAGTAAAAGGGAGGGAGTTCTCTGCTCCCCAGGACACAGTCCCTGTGTTTATGAGATTTGGAGACACTGGGCTGCACAGCAGAAGTTGCAGGTTGGGAGATACATTTGAACTGAGCTTTGTCAAGGGCCCTTATCTGTTTTATTTCTGCCCTAAAGAGGAGTAAAATTTGAGTTGTGTCCAGATGCTTTTTCTCATGGGCACTTGTAATGCAGCTCCACACTTCCATACAGGCACTCCAGCCAGCAAAACCCTCTGTTTAAACAACTGCATTTTTAAGTCTTTCTTACAAATAAAATGTTGTCTTGACATCCAGCTTATGGTCTTCTACTCACAAGTGTGAAATGTGCCATAAGAGGTCTTGGTTGCTACAAAAAATACAAGTATAGTTGTGTACCAAAAGGTGTTTGACTTTGCCAGGATTATTTTGAAGTAAGAAAGATAACCCCTTTAATGGGGCTTTCCTGATGTTGTTTGAATTCCCTTCATTCTCAGGGAACTGGGAAAATGTGCCTGTGAGTTGCTTTTGGGAGTAGCTGCCTGTTAGAGCACAACATGACACGGTCAGTGGCCTCGGGGACTGAGCAAGTGACCCCTGAGGGTTGAGATGCTTTTGGCCATGTCCAAGTGAGGCCCCAGTCCTCTCTCACTTCCACTGCTCTCCAGCAGAGCATCTCCTTAACTCCAGGGCTGTGTTTGACTTACAAACCCTGCTGGGGCAGCAGAATCAGCTCTTGGCAGTTTGAGGGATTTCTTTCTTTCACCAGTTGAGTTTTTGGGGTTGCACATTTCCAACATAATCCTTCACATCCAGAGTTCAGTGCCACAGGTTTTACTTCAGGAGGCTTCTCATCATTTCCCACTTTCTGTTCCCTGCCAGGGGTCTGCCTGGTTTAGTTTGTTCCATATCTATGTGCCCCAAAGGCTTCAGTCTCACACTGTGCAGGCTTTAGGGGTCCTGTAAAATTAAACAAGTTGTTCCTACACTTTCTTCCTCCCCATCCATAAGCCAATTTTCCAGGTTAAAGAGCTGAAAAATAGGTCCTGGGAATCTGGCTTAGCCTTGATGAGGGATGTGGTCAATAACCATGAGGCTATTCCTTTATTTCTTCCTTTAACAGCTTGTTATGCAATTACATATTTTAGTAAGTTGCATGTTTTTTAAGGCTAATGATCCTTTTGATGGGGTGACAGTTCACAGACTTACAAACCTCTGAAAACTAGAGGAAAACATGGAAAATATTTTGAAACTTCAGCCGTGATCTGATGCAAGTAGAAGGTCTGATTAAGGATATTGAGGATCTTTTCAAAGCAGGAAAATATAAGTGCTTTACAGTTTGATTAAAAGGTGATTAAGATGCACCTACATTTTCCATGTGACAGATTTCCATGGATACTGCTCAGGCTGTGGAATCATGTGGACTTTGATCCTCTGAGATCTGAGATACCAGCCATGCTCAACACCCTGTGACAGAGTAGTGAGCTTGCAGAGCAGGCCACTGCTTGGCTCCAATTTATCCTCTTCACATCTTGTTCTGAAATGTTCTGCCTGTTTTCCCCAGGTGTCTTCCCCAGCTTGGCACAGCCCATAGAACAGACAAAGGAGTGGGAGTCAGACCTCAGCCCAGGGAATTGAACTGAGCAGCTTCTCCTGGAATAGTCAGTGCCACTGGAGGAGCTCAGCTTCTGGAAATCCAGCCCAACTGTTCTGCTTTGGTAGCTGATGGTCCCTGGAGTGCAGTCACTGGCAGGAATTGCCTGTGCTTGTAGACTGGCCCAGGATTAGCAAAACACTCTCCAATTCCATCCCTCTGGGGAAGTACTTTGAGCCATCAGTTCTTACAGGCAGAGGAGGTTGTTGCTCTCCAAGTTCGTGGCAGATCAGGGACAGAGCCTCCTCCTGACATTCCTGAGCTCCTGGTGTGACTGATGCTGGCCTTGCCCAGGGGACAGTGCCAGGCACGGGGCTTGGGTACAGATGTTCCTTCCAGCATTCACTGGTGGATGAAGAGTTCCTTTCTCTAATGTGGGACAATTGTCTGCATGGATGTGGAGAGCTCTTCTCCCTACAAATACATACTCCAGCTTTTTGTTTTACTCACTTTTACTCAGTTGTGGTGTTTATATTACACCAGCTTGATGGGGGAAGGAAGGGAATTTTTCTGTATATGAACTGTCTGGGTGATTTTCTACAGCTGCTTTGAAGGATATGTCTGTTACTTATATTGTGACTTGGATTCTATAGACATATGGCAGAGAGCACAATTCTCCAGAAAGCAAGAGTTTGACTGATGGAAAACAAGAGAGCAATCCAAGAGAAACCCTGCCAGAGGAGGAGCATGAACCTGAAATTTACTGTTGAAACCAGACTTCTGCCTTGGGCTGAAGCACCACACTCAGCCAGTTCTACCATTGACTGCAGTGTGGCTCTGCACAGATGCAAGGAACTGCTTTTTGGACCTGGCTAAGTCTGGAGCTTAAGGATTGTTCTGGCATCCATACTCAATTGGAAATACACTGGTTGGCCTGGACTCCTGAAGCACTGGGACAATTACAGGGTTTTTAAAAACTCAGAAATGTGGAGAGCCTGTGAATTGAGGCTGTTCTGGCTTTTGCATTTTGAGTTTGTGAAATCAATCAGAAATTGAAGAGGGCATGAGAGATTTCAGTTTAGACTACTCAGCCTGTTATTAATTGTGTTGTGGATGGCAACAGAGGAAACGTGAATTGCAGACAAGTCCTTTCCTTCAGTTTATTCTGCTGTCTGTTGTTTTGACTCCCCACTTGCAGCAGCACAGGCCTGAACTGCCAAGAAGGCTTTGACTCTTCTGTTTTTGTGTTTCATTTCAGAAGCCAACAGACCCCCTGACTGGGTACCATGTCGGTCAAACTCACCTTTGTGTCCCCTGGCGACGGGGGTGGGATCAGCAGGAGCTGCTCCTTCACTGGATTCAGCACTGTGCAAAGCAGAAAACTGGCGTAAGTAGCTCCAAAAGTAAAGCCCCTGATCCTCTGGGCAATGCAATGGGAGTGTAGTTTTTCACTATGGCAAATATGTGTAGATGTGGTTCCTTAATTTTCATCTGACAGCTACTGAGTGTTACCATTTCACTGGTGAATAGCTGCACTTCACACCAGCCTGTCTTGCTGTTCCACACAGTGCCCTGGGACACAGAGACAGATCAGGCTGTTAACAGTGTCCATTTCTTCTGGAAAAATGAAGGGCTGCCACCCTTCCTGCTAACAGGCAAACAGAGCTCTGTGTTCTGACTAAAACCTCCTCAGTAGTTATGGTAGGTAAAAATCCAGAGCTTTAAAAAGATGGGGATGTTAATGATGCATCCTGGCAAAAGATGTAACTGGACCCAAGTCAAGTCCTGCTGCAGTTACTGAAGCAGAGCAGCTTTACATGAGAGGAAGGGCTGTTCTGGCAGTGCCATGGGAGAGAGGGAGGGAGGAATCCAACAGGCCAGGAGGCCACTGCAAATTCAGGAACAGCCCATAGTCCAGCTGAGGCTGAGCCCAGTCTTCACTTGGGCTCTGTAATTGCTAAACCATCCTGCACTGATTTTCCCATTTTGCTATTCCCAAATTGTTGGGCACCATTGGCTCTGTGGAGGAAATTGCAGCTTTTCCACTAGAACTGCTCTTGTGCTTTTTCTGAATTTAGCAATCCCATGAAGTCTGTCAAGTGCTCTTAGAAGATCCACAGATTTAAAGCCAGTCTGATCTCTGAGTGCCAGTTCATGCCAGAACAATGCCCAGGTGAACCATTCAGCAGTGTCATACAGAAGTGTGGGGAAATGTGCCTCTAGGAATACTGTACTTAGATGTATCCTGTTGTATATCAGAAAAATACCTGTCTCATGTCATGAAATATCTTTTCAAAGAACCAAATAACTGAATGAAGCTTTTAGTTGAACACAGCATGGTAAAGTATGAGCACAAAATGGAATCCCAGCATGATTGTGATGCCATCAACAGGTCTTCAATTTGAATAAACTAATTTGTTGTGGAAACTACAAACTAATATTACCCCTAGCAAAGATCAGACATGTAAAATCACACTAATCACTGAGATCTAGAGGAAAACTGTCAAATTATAGAAAGAGACTTGAGCTGAGGTGCAGGGTGGGAGTGCCAGCAGGGGAAGGATCTGCCAGGAGCTGTTGTCTCCAACAGGCACAGCCCACGGGGGTCCCCCTGCTCCAGGCAGGAGAGTTGAGAGATCCCTTTAGGTTATCCTGTTTCTTGCTGCTGCAAAGGTTTTCTAACCAAGTGCTTCTCTTTATGCATTTTTAAGATGTTGCTTTTCATTATTTAAGTGTTTAGCCAGACAGCTTTGCTCAGCACTCGCTGCAGTCAGGAAGATTTGTGTAGCAGACACTCAGTCACAGCCCAGTGACCAGGAGAGCCCTCCCCAGCACAGTCAAGAGGTTTTTGATCACCTTTCCTGCCTTATCCCTCCCTGAGGCACTGCTGCAAAATGCAGCAGGAGCTTGCAGGGGCCCTGTGCAAGGTCTGGCCAAAGGATGACACTCAAATCAGGGCCACATGGACATCCTGAAGCAGATGCTAAATATACTTTTGCTTTTCTTTAGCAACTTCCTTGTGAGGCTCCCAGTCAGACACCAGACCTCGTGTTTCCCCACAGGAAGTAAATATTGTTACTGTTATCCATAAAGTGGGAAACCTGATACTGAAATTATTAAGTTCACAAGGGAAAGAGACAACACAGCATCCAGCCTTCAGCTACTGGCCCTACAGGCCCACATCAGCCACTTGGCTTTTGTATGAAGTGTGGGAAAATGGGATTCTTCACACCAGTGCTCACATGGGCTGTAGCACTCAGTGGGAGGTGCTGAGGAAAAGGGGAGCCTGAAATCCCAACCTGTCTGGATGCAGCACTTACATGCTGTGCTATCAACTGTAGGGAAATGGTTTCCTGAATTTGGGATCTGCAGTCCAACAATCTCAGGGTGAATTTCAAAGTCCTTTATTTTCCAAAATTAAGCAAAACTCGGGAGCAATTTGGTATTTTTAATTTCAAAATACAAAATTATTTCTTCTATATAGAGTCCTCCTAATTAGAGTACTCTAAATCAAGGAAGTAAATGCTATTTCTTCTCAGCATGAAAGAATTTTAAGTGATGAGCCTTCTAGGAGACTCTTTCAACTGCTGTTACTGGCTAGACTGCCCCTTCCAGTGTTATCCCTGTTGGAACTCTCACTTTGCATGGAATCCTCAAAGATTCATTATTGTAATAAAGAAAAGTAATATTAGTGTATGTTTCTAATTTAACATTCATGTTCTTTGTTACAGGTAACCTGAGCTCCAGATAGTTTGGTTAATTAATACTTTACATTAAGCCATCATAAAAAGCTAAGATTATCATCAGTGTGAAGAGATTAAATATCCAGCAGTGTTTGGCAACACCTACTTTATCTGATTTTTTTGCAGAACATATGTTAAAAAATGGGGTTAAGTGGACATTTAGGACGAGGATAATTAAAGTCGTTACTCAGTGGTGGAAGCAGGGACAGCTCTCAGGGCTGTCGGGTCTGGGTTTGAGTCACCAGGATCAATGATCTCCTTAGGCCTCCAATCACATCCCTGGAATTTAACCAGCCAGGGGTGAAGTATTAAGGCTGTTGAAGATGGCAATTTCTCCAGGTGAGCTGAATTTAGGGTAGAGATTATAGAGAAGGGAGAAGGTCCTCTGAGAGTCACTGCTGGCCTTGCCTTGGCAGATTGGGAAGCTGCTTTACAGTGTTATTTTAGAGGTGTTTCACTTACAGGGATTATTAACAAAACTAAATAAAAATTGCCAAGACTTAGAGGAATATATAGATAGAGGTAAGCCAAGCAGAAATCATCTGCAAAGAGCTCCTTTTCTGGTTTAAATGATTTAAACGTATAGGAGTAATGGTTCAGGATGTTTTAGGTTGGCACAAAAAATCCCATGTGGGGGATTTGTGTTAGAAACAACATTTCATTTTGGTTTTGTAGTTGCTTTTGTGAGTAATTACGTGTGGTGTTAGTGCTGAGAAAACACCTTGATGATTGTATCTCTATGCAATCAGGGCTGGGTAGTTTGTTTTTCAGAGCTGTGGTGGGGCTCTGAGCCCTGCTTTCAATGGCTGGGGAGTGCAGGAGGAGGAATAATTTCCAAAGGTTTTTGTGTTGGCTTGGGCGGTTGCCAGCAGAGTGGAGTTTCTAATGTTACCTGTGAAAATATTGCTGGTGTGTCCAAGAGCTTTGTTGTTGTGTCTGTGGGATTGGACACACAGCTTGGAAGCTCTGTGGGTTGAGCATCTCTCCCCTCCCCGGTGATGGGGTTTGCATCTCTCCCGTGTTTCTCTTCTCTTCCTACAGCAAATCTCTCAGCAGAAGCTCAGTGAGGTCAAGGATGTCTCTGAAACCCCCCAAGGCTTACAATTCCCTGCAGAAGGGGGCACTCATCTGGGATCCAAAGCCACTGCAGGTGAAGAAAATTTTTGAAGCTTTGAAGAAAGGACTTAAGTAAGGACTTCTTTAATATTGTAACTTGCCTTGCCTGCTCCTGCTGCTTAAATCTCTGTATCGCTGTGCTGTGTCTCCATCTGGCATCTCTAAACACGTGTGCTGACTTCCCCAGACACTGGCCTGGGGCCTTGTTTTACGAGTTCCATTCTCCCTGTCTGCTTGCAAGCCAAGTGCTCTGATGTTTTGGGTTGTTCCTGGCTTTTTACAGTCTAAAAGGTCAGTGACAGGTAGAACTGTGTGTGGAGATGGCCCCTGTCCTGGGGAGCAGCTGAGCTGCCCTGAGGAAGGGAGGCTTTCAGGGCAGGCAGGGGAGGGAGGGGACAGCCAGTCCTGGGCACAGAGGGGCAGAAAGGAAAGTTTCTGCAGAGGAAACTGGGTGGAGTTTGCTTTGACTCCAAAAGCTGAATTAAAATCGAGTGCGAGTGAGGGTGTGCCCTGCGAGGACACAGTGGGGAGGCTGGTTCTTCACCTCGCCCTGTGCTAATTAGTGCTCCTTACAGAGGGGGCTATTCCAGAGGGGTGGGGGTATCGGGGGGTGGTTTATTTGTTTGTCTCTTTTCCTCCTTTAGTAGAATTGAACTGGAGTTCCAAAGTACTCTGTCCCCTCTGGTGTCTTGTAAGAGAAAGGCGTGAGCAGGTACAGCTGAACCCTCCGCTGGGTGGAGGTGGTGGAGCAGAGCTGTGGTACAGCCCCATCTCCCCGGGCTGATGTAAATACGGCTCCCTTGGTTTAACTCGGCACTGCCCGAGCCTTTCGGGGGTGGGCAGCACCGGCAATGCTGCACCAGTGCAGGGGGAAGCCGAGAGACCAGTTGTGCCCATTGGCTCTGCTGGCACATGGAGGGGATTTGCAGCAGATGGGGCTGGGAAGCTGCATTCAGGGTGTTGTGGCTTTGGGGCAGTGTCACCTCGGAGAACACTGATATTTAGTGCTGAAATGGCAAACAAGCCCCGGGTGAGCAGAGTCCAGCCCTGAAGGGCTGTGCTGGGCAGTGCTCTTGGCCTCCCTTGGGGCTGAAACTGAGTCCCCAGGCCTTGGCACACGAAAATGCACATCTTAAAGCATTACAGCTGATAATGGTGGGACCATCTGTTATCACAGAACTTCATTTACACCCTGTCAGCTATTCATTTGCACCTATGCAGCTCCTATCACAAGATAAAATACCTGTTCTTAGAGCTACAGGGTTTGCACATCTTTCTGCTGGTGTCCCACTAACAGTTCCTTCATGTATGTTGCTGCTGTCCTCAGAATTTTGCTACTGAATTAATTTGGGTCAGAGTTTTTCTTAAGCAAAGAACATAAAATGCACTGCAATAATACACTGTAAAGTCAGACGTGTCACATTTTCAGTCCAATAAAAGACTATGAAGTCTTAGCCCTAAAAATATCCACCAATGACTTATTAGAGGATTTAGATTTAAAAGAAACAATGAAACCAAATGTTTTTGCAGAGTTTAGAATTTATCTGAGCTTAGGGAGGAGAAACCATAAAGTGGCTTAGAATTTGTTCCCAGTTTTGCAGTGAATGCCATAGGATCAACCTCCTGCCAAAACTGAGCAGCAGCTAATTGACTGAGTAACCTACAGAAAACAACTGTATCAAATGGCAATGCAAAGTCCAAATTTTAAGTAGATGCAGACAAAGTCCACTTGGTGCTGGAGGGATTTGGATTTTTAGTACAGAGCATGTTTTACGTGCCTATTTCTTTATAGCTCTAGAAAATAACTCTTTATTCTATTAACCATCTGGGTGCCATTCCATCAAGCTGGAAATTCTGACTAGTTAAATCTAAAAGTGATGAAGCTTTTCTAAGAGGTAAGTGAACACTTTTGTGCCACCAGCCTTGGCTGCTCCTGCACTGAGCTGTTAATGGGCAAGTGTTGGGGGCAGAGAGCTGGAGACATGGGGTGTCTTGGGAACTGGCTTTGGAACACTGAGAACATGAAATGCATCACAGCAAATGTGAAGAAATGCAGCTGTCTAGAATAAAGTTATTTTGACTGGTCAGAGACTGTGTCTAATAATGTATTTACTGGGTGACTCTTGCTCCCTTTTAAACATAAGAGGAAAAAGTTACCTACGTCTGCTCTGAATTAAAAGCAAAGCTGGAAGAAGATGGTCTCAGCAGAAAAGGTTTAAGGGCCTGTGGAAACTCCTAAGGCACAACACATGCAGGAAGCAACTCTAGAGAAGCCAGTTGGCACCAAGTGCTTCACACCTTGCAAAAGAGTTCTCCTTGTGCACGAAGGAATGGTTACGTTAAGAAATTGTCTCGGTGTGGTATTGATCTCTGTTTGCTAAAGCACCGGGTGGTGTCTGCCCTTCCTTACCTGTGCAGGATTTCTGAGAGCTGGGGTTTGCAGTACAAGGGTTCCCTGCTGCAGTTCTTTGACTTTGTAAGGTGGAGTTGGTTCTTCCTCCTCAGTAACTGCAGAAGAGGCTTTCTCCACAAATGAAGTGACAGGAAAGGTTCAGATAGGAACAGTTAAAGAAATCTGAAAAGATCCGAGCTGGTTTATGTGTTAGGACTTGCTATTCTCCTAATCCCTCTTTTCCTCTTGCCCTTAATAGGATTTCCAGCTCTACTGATTTTTTTTTTTGTTTTGCTTCAAGTTGCAGGATAAAGCCTATCTTGCATTTGAATGGTTTGCTTTAGAGGCAGCACAATGAATGTTTGAGTGCAGTGTGTGCACATGTACATGTGTGTATTTTTTACTCCTGCAGTAGTGCTGGCCTGCAATTGCACTGCAGCATTCCACTGAGGAAAAACGAGTTGGGAGGGTTGCTAATGCAGAGCACCTTTAATTTTGGGTGACAGTAACCATCTCCCAGAGTGCAGATGCTCCTCCATGCATCTTGTCTGTGGAAGCCACCCTTCCTCATCCCTTGGCCCGTGTCCCTACAGCCATTCACATCTTGAGAGAGGAAAACAAGGGAAGGCTTGTAGAGAAGGAAGTTGCTTTGTAACATTCTGCTGAAAACACCTCCTCAAAGAATTTCTAATGAATGTAGCAGAGGAATCTAACAGAGGGTTTTCTTTCTCTGCAGTGAATACTTGGAAGCACATCAGGCTGAGTTGGATTATCTCTCTGGTCGACACAAAGATACAAAAAGGAACTCCAGATTGGTAAGATATCTTTAATGTTAAATACTTAAAGTCACAAAAGTAGAAGCTGTCTCCCACCTGGGGTTTTTCCAGTTAAAACACTGAGGTAGGATCCAGCAAGGCATCACCATCAGCAGTTTCCCAAGCAGGGTAGCCCTACACTTGAGAACTGAACTGGAGATTTCTCATTTCCAGTATGCAGCAATGTTCTTCAGATCAGTGTTCTTTACTGGGATGGTATCTCCTTGGCTGCTCAGTGGTCAGTGTTTGTGATCTTAATTTAAGGTAGTGAGTCTTGCAGTACCTATGAAAGTGTCATTAATATGGACAAATACAGTGCTCTCCTCTTCAGCCTCTGCTCTTTCTCTTTCAGGCTTTCTACTATGACCTGGACAAGGTGAGGCTGTTGGGGATGAGATGAAATGCTGCAAATAGAGGAAAATGGATGATGTGTCTGCTGTGCTACTTAAAGACATGTCTAGGAAATAGTTTCTCAAGTCCCTTTTTCTCTCTCTGTCCCCTCTTCAAAAGCAAATCCGCTCTGTGGAGAGGTACATCAGAAAACTGGAGTTTCACATCAGCAAGGTAAGGAGGGTGATCTCTTGTCCCTGTAAGGCTCACACTGCTTTGTAGGTGACCTGTCTAAATGGAGAGCATTTTGATTATAATTCCTCTGAAGGGGAATAGTGCTGGGGACTTTCTGAGAGCTGCAGCCACTCTTTTTACAGGAGGGGATTTTTATTTATTTATTTTCCTGAATGGTTCTATTCAGACTGAATGTTGGGTGCAACCCAACCTGAGTTTTCCTGTGAAACCAGTTTGCCACTCTGCCAGTTTACTCAGAAAATGCTGCCCTGGGAAGACTGACATATTCTCCCCCCTTCCCACGAGGGGCCAAAAGGGCAGTTGTGTGCAATTTGTGTTTGCTGTGTGCCAGCTGCTTCCCAAGGGCTGGAGCCTCTCCTCTGGCACAGCTAATGTGTGGGGGTCTCAGTCTGCACTGAGGGAATTGGTTTCCTGCTCTGCAAGTAAATTTTTGGTGAGCCAAGTGTTACTCTACTCCTTGTCTTCTACCTTGGTAATGGCAGAGCTAATTGTATTCCTGAGAAAAAGCCCAGGGTACTGAGAAACAAACTTGCACTTGGTGTGTAAAATGCAGGAGCTGTGGCATTCTGCAGTGCTCTGACTGAGGGATTTGGTTGGGGTTTTTTTGCCAGGAAAGAATGCTGTTGTTCTTTTCCAAAATGTCTTAAAACTATGCCAGGATAATTCTGGTTCCTTCTTCCTTAAAGGTAGAAGAGCTCTATGAAGCTTATTGTATCCAGTGCAGGCTGAGAGATGGGGCCACCAACATGAGACATGCCTTCTCCCTGTCCCCTGCCACCAAGGCCTCCAGAGAGAGTCTCGTGGAGCTTTACAAGAACTTCCAGGAGTGCACAGAGGTAGGAAATGCCACACACCTGGAATGAAAGACTGACTTCCTTAGCAAAGAAATGTTCTAGGACTTGCTGCTGGCTACTTTTTGTAAATGGTGTGGGTTAGACTTTAATGTGTGTATAAAATATATATAATATGGAAAATCTTTATAACTGGGGTCCATTGTCCACTGGAAGTGTGGAATGAGAGTTGAAGGAGTAAGCTTTGCTATTTTTTACAAAACAAGCAATGTAAGGTAACTGACAGTGATCAGCTCAAGCAGTTCCACTCTTCTGTGGAAGATTTTCTGTCTCTTACAAGTAGGATGAATGGCCCCAGTATCTGCCTGCACTAGTGAAAGTGTTGTGTGTCCTTTAAAGAAAAAAAAAAGAGAGCCAAAGTCCTCTAAAGGCAATGACATGTGTGGGAAGGTGCCACTGAGCCCTGCTTTGCAGCCATGGTGACTGTGCAGCCTTTCTTGCAGGACATGTGCTTTATAGAGGGAGCCTTGGAGGTCCATTTGGGAGAGTTCCACGTGAAGATGAAAGGTGGGTTCTTTTCTTGTTTCCTTCAAGACTCATGAATTGATTTTGGATTTTTGTGTAGCAATCTGATCCACTAAGAGTCCAGTTTTCAGTGCCAGTGAACAGAATTGTGGCAAACTTCTGTTTATGTCAGTGCTGCTATAGTATTTTATATCTGAACACAAAGGCTGACAAGCTTTCTTCAGCTCAATGAAATCTTGTCCTTTTAAGAGTGTGTTGGGCTTGTGTAGCTTTTGCACAGAGGTGGTGGTGGGGTGTTGGTAATACAGCCACTTGACTTATTGCAGGCTGAGGCTTTGGGGGGCTCTGTAACACTCTACAGGTATCAGGAGTTTTCCTTCTCTTTTCAGGGTTGGTGGGCTTTGCACGTCTCTGCCCAGGGGACCAGTATGAGGTGCAGTATAAAGCAATTAATTCTGTGCTTTCTTTTCCTGGGGTGGGTTTGCAAGAGTGGAACAGGAGAGCAGGGACCAGACTGGGATAGAACCACCCACTGTTGTGATGAGAACAGTGCTTTGGACAGCCTCTGGTGGCTGTGCCCTCAGAGGGAAAGATGCACTTTGGGTGTTATGGGAGGGTCTAGAAAATGGCAGTGATTTCCTCTGCAACTCAACCTGTCAGGGCTTTGTCTTCAGAGTTGCCCAGGAATCAAGTAGCAGTGGCTGCCTGTTTCTTGGAAGATTGCCCTTGGCATGATTTGAATGCACCTTAGTGTCTCCCTGGGTGCTCTCCTACCTCTGACAGTTCCCAGTGCATCCCAGTGTGCCCTGTATTCCTGTAGCACCACACTTGGACTGCACTGTAGTTCTGCAGCTCCTCTAATGGGGGTGGGATGTGGCCCTTGGTGCTGCCTTCAGGTGCTAAAACCTGCACCCTGAGTTCCTGTCTCCAGTCTTTGAGTTCCCATGTGTAAGGTTTCAAAGGGGTGGCTTCACTTGTGCCAGTGTGGAGCAGTGCGGGGTGTTTGTCCTGATGGACCCAACATCCTGTGTGTTGTTGTTTGCAGGTGTTTGTGCGTCTGGGGCGCCAGAAGTGGAGGCTGAAAGGCAAGATTGAGACAGATGACAGCCAGACATGGGATGAGGAAGAAAAGATTTTCATACCAAACCTCCACGAGAAGTTTGAAATCAAGGTGTGGTGTAAAATGGTTGGGTTGGAACCAGTGGGTTAACAGTTCTTCTGCTTCTTACCTCTTAATCTGCCAAGTGTTCCTCAAAATCCACAGTGTTCTTTTTCTAGCCAGGTAAAAATGGCAGTTAATCCATGCTCTGTCTGGTGAAGGGACATCTCCTTCTGGTTTTCCTTTGCTCCTGGTTTTTCTGAGAGCTAAAACGCTGCCCCTGCACTGGTTCTGACACTTCCCTGACAGGGGGAGTTAATCCTCCAGCAGCATTTCCACTGTAATCTGGCATCTTTTGTGAGCTGGACTCTGCAGCATGACTCCTGTCAGCCTAAAAGGAGCTGAGATTGAAGGCTGTGCTGGATTCTGTCCTACTGGGAAACTGTGCCAGTGCAGGGTTTGGGTTTTGGCAGCAGTGTTAAAGCAGCTCTTGCAGTGTTCCCCTCCTATCTGGCAGCAAGAACTGGGTTACACAGGAGAGGCTCCTTGGCATCCTGCCAGCCCTGCCTTTGGAAATGTGCTTATAATGTGCTTTTTTACTGTCACTGCACAATGAAGATCAGGTGAGAAGCTAATTCAGATCCCTGTTTTCCCATAGTAGTTCTAAAAACTTGTATTACTTTGTGTGACAATGACAGTTTTACTCTTTTTGTCATCTTATGAAAGTCTACTGATGAATGTCCTCCACACCCTCCTGCTCCTTCCACTTTGTGCTTAATAATCTTTGCCCAGTACAAATACATAGCAGGTTTAAAAAAAAAAA
>VYZS01097443.1:0-18630 GCA_013400695.1 Neodrepanis coruscans
GGGGAGTGAAGCCCCGCCCCCCCGCTCGCGCTCTCTCTCATCACCCGCTGTCAATCACGGGGGGCCCCGCGCGCGCCGCCGCCGGGGACACGCCCCCACCCCGCGCGCGCTGCGGGAGGGGCGGGACGCGGGGGCACGGCGGAAGCCACACCCCCTCCTCGCAAAGCTGCCAATCAGAGTGACGGACGGAGCGTGGCCACGCCCCCCGCCGCCGGGTCCTAAAGCCCGGGGCTGGAGCTGGAGCTCCCGAGCCCGAGCGGTACCGGGGGCGCTCGGGGGGGCGGGCTGAGCCCGGGGGGCCGGGGCAGCTGATGGGCCCCCGGGGAACTCAGCTGGCACCAAGGCACGGTGCTCGGTCCCAGAGCCCGGTGCGGTGCCCGATCCCAAAGCCGGGTGCAGCTCAGGTCCTCAGGCTGCTCCTCTCTCCTCCCCTCGGGTCAGCCTTGTTCCTCCGCCGTTCAGTGGCTAATGCCCTGGTGAAACAGCTTATTTAACAATTCACTAAAAAACGTCATGTTTCCAAGCTCTGGGATCAACACACTTTGTAAAAGTTACTCATTGTGAAAGTCAGGCTCTGGCTCCAACCTGCAGCAGTGACCTCCAGCCTGGTGTATTTAGAGTTCAGCATTTCCTCCGCTTTCCTCTAGGAGTTTATCTTAATGAGAAAGTGTTTTTGCTGTTGGAAGTGGAACTGCTGAACTGCCACATTCACTCACTTGATTTTTCTTTTCAGCTTCAGTGTTTTGCTTTGTCCAGACATTTTGGACACACAGACCACGAGCAGAGCATCTTATTGCTGAAAACGGACACTAAATACACACAACTTCAAGGGGGAAAGTCCCCCAAACCAACCAACCAACCAAACACACCACACAACAGATTTTCAGACCTTAGAGGAAAGGGCTCCTAGGATCATCCAATCCAACCCAGGAATTCTACTCAAAATTCACAGAATCCCAAATGGTTTGAGTGGGAAAGGACCTTCAAGATCATCTCTTTCCAGTCCCCTATGAAATCATAGCTCCTGAAGTGACATCCAGGCTCCAGCTGCTCTTTCCCAGCTTCTGGTTCCATTCCACCTGTGGGATGATATTTTCACAGTGTCTTTTCCACCAAAGGATCAGCACAAGGGGCTTGTTATTTCAAAAAGAAGCCCAGCCCAGCTTCCCTGGCACAGCCAGGGCCACCCTGCTGCTGGGAAACCCACCTCTAGCAGATGTTTTAGCAGCTGCTTTTCAATCTGGCAGCAGTGGTTTGTGAGTGGTTTTGTTCACAAAACAACACAGCAGCAATGTCAAAGGGGTTACAGCAACTGGATAAGCCAGGGAGAAGAAAAACTAGGTTGGGGAGGGATATTGCTCAAAAGGGTGGGCAAGTGCAGGAATCTAAACCCACACACAACAGGAGGAATTTGGGATTTAGCCAGAGTATGACAGCATTACATGTGATATCATTGATTTTTGGGTATTTTTTTAAGTGTCTAGATGGGGCAATAAAAAGAGATCAGGGTGTCACACCAGGCAGACACAGAGAGGTGAAGGAGTGCTTTGATCCACAGATCAGCCTCTGAGAGCAAAGGGCTGTGGGCAAAGGCAATAACTTGGCTTTGAATCCCAGAATATCCTGAGCTGGGAAGGACCCCCAAAGATCATTGATCCAACCCCTGGCCCTGCCCAGGACACCCCAACAATCCCCCCCGGCCCTGAGTGTTGTCCAAACCCTCCTGGAGCTCTGGCAGCCTTGGGGCCGTGACCAAACCCTGGGGAGCCTGTTCAGTGCCCAACCACCCTCTGGGGGGAGAACCTTCCTCTGAGATCCAACCTGACCCTGCCCTGGCACAGATGATAAACTTTATTTCAGAACTACTTCATTGATCTAAGTTAATCCTCTATATCTTACTATCCTTATGTATAAACACATTTTCATAGAAAATATTTTTATTCCTTCTGTCTTGTTGCTCTGATGCCAGGAAAGCATTTCTAGTTTTCTTATCTATTCTATCCCATTTGCAGCCATTTGTTTTCATGTCAAAATTATCATTTTACATAAATAGTACCTCCCTCTCCTCTGAAATCTTCCTTCTAAACACATCACATCTCCTTTCAGGCTTCATTGTAATAGAAATCCAGCCACTCTCCCTTCATAACACAAGCCTTGTATCTGTGGTATCCTCCTGGTAGCTTTTTGCCCCTATTCCAATTTCTTTCTCATTTTACTGATTATCATTAGTCAATGATTAGCAACATTATTGATCTTGGAGCCATTTTTGACATTCTTTTTCATGGCTTTATAGTGGCTCATCACTATCCTTTATCAACCACTAAATACCTGTTTTCTTTCCTCACTAATTTCCAAGTAAAACACTCAGTATCCTTCACAAATTCCTCCTTGTCCCTGAATCTCCAGCCTGGTCCTCTCTGCTGCTACATTTCATCTCATCTCTATTTCTCACTCTTCAAAGTCATCAAATCTCCAAGATATTCCAGTTCCCTCATATTATTGAAGCCTCCCACTTATGTTCATCACCAAATTGGATTTTAATTCTCACTCCCTGTGCCAAGGTCATTATAAAAAGGCTTTTCTAAGAGAGGGAAGAACCCACCCCACACCCCGGCAGGGAGGAATTTAGTATCAATTCCCCACTGCACCAGACCTGATTTCAAACCACTCCATCATCACCTTCCCATTTGTTATTTTTGTCCATCTTGCAGTTCTTACATCTTTGCAGATAAAATTCTCAGTTGAAGTCCTGTTAAGTGAGAATGAGCTTTCCATGAAGGACATGGAATCAGTTTAAATCCAAGAGATATTAGAGCAGTGAGTTGCAGCTTGTGACAGGAGCCAGGAGCTCCCAGCAGATGGTAGGAGACACCCACCCTGGAGAAACTCACTCTTCCCATCTCCCGACTGCCCAGGGTGTCTGGATTGCACTGAAGGGTTTTTTTATCCCCCCCTTTATCAAATTGAAAATAGAATGATTTGTTCTTAACAGCTCATCACTTCACCCACCTGTCAAGGCTAATGTGTAAACCAACAATTTTATCTCCTGGTTTTCACATTTTACAGACATTCTCACATCACTATCTACAGGAAGTGCCATCAGGACTTTTTTTTTTGGACCACTACAGACCCTCACACCTTTTTTTTTTCCTCCCAACAAGCTGGTAGATCCTTCCTGAATAGAAATCCAAGTTTCCACCAAAATAGGTGCCCCTGCTTTGTAAAACTTGAGAAAAAAAAGTGTAATTCCTTTTTCACCTTTACTGGTTTTATGCATAATCACAGAATGGTTTGGGTTGGAAAGGAGCTTAAAGCCCATCCAGTTCCACCCCCCTTCCATGGGCAGGGACCCCTCCCACTGTCCCAGAGCTCCAACCTGGCCTTGGACACTCCCAGGGATGGGGCAGCCACAGCTTCTCTGGGCACCCTGTGCCAGGGCCTGCCCACCCTCACAGGGAAGGATTCCTCCCCAATAGCCAACCTAAACCTCTTCTCTATCAGTTTGAGCCCATTACCCCTTGTCTTGTCACTACAGCTCCTAATAAAAATCAGGTTGTTTCACACCAATATTCCACGACGTTCCAAAGCTGCAGCTTTCCAGCAGAGAAGCTTCACACCTGTAAACAGCAACCACACAATATACTTAACAACTCCTCTATTTATTCAGAATTTTTGAGGCCATTAAATGTAAAGTCATCAGTAAAGATATCCATGGAGACTCTCCAGGAGCTCCTACGTTTCCACTCAGCTCATTTGTTTGAAAGGAACTTTATAGAGGCTGAATGGTTTAATGCTGTCACGCAGCATCAAGGAAGAAAAGGAAGTGTAATCCCTATTTTAGGGATTTAAGGGCATTGCACAGGGAGACAGTGACTTGTTAAAAGTTACACAGGAAGTCTGGAGTAGACCTTTGGGGACTTAATTCCTGGCATCTTTTCCCAGTCTCTTAATCACTTTGCCATCATCTTATTTCTATTTTGGTTTTATTTCCATTTTCTGAAGTGTACCTGACTCAAAGAGCCTTTTTTTCCCTGCTATCAGATGTACTATTTCTTCTTTTCTTCCTGTTTCCCTTCTTGTTTAGGTAGACACATCCTTCCTGGGCAGCTGAGCAGGCTCCAGGCTCCTTGTCCCAAAACTTCCTTATTGGACTCCACAGCCAGAGAAAGGGGGAGGAAGAGAAAACCTGTAAACAGAAGCAGAGAATCTTCAAATGCTTTGGATTGGAAAAAACCTTAGAGACCATCTTTAAGATCATCTCCTTCCACTCTCCCAGGTTGCTCCAACCTGGCCTTGGACACTTCCAGGGATGGGGCTTCTAATCTCCAAAGGATGCCTGAAAGCATTTTGCACTTTTTTCTGCAGGTCTGAGGGAGTAATCCACTCACTCCAGGCAAGTCTGATTCTCCCAAAGCTTCCTTGTTTCGTTTTCAGCTTTGAAAACAAAGTTAATGGAAATCTATAATTGGTATGCAAATTCAGGACAGTGTGACAGGAGATACACTGGGCAAAACTTAACTGTCCTCCAGCAGAGCACAGCAATCATGGCAAAATCCTTCAAAACATGCCTGGAGCAGCCTTTGCCAGCCCTGTGTACCGTTCCTTAGGATGTGCCTGACTGTGGACAACATTCCAGCAGAGGGGGCTCTGAAGCTGGTTAAAAACCAGGAGCCTGGTTAAAAAACATGTTCTGCTTGTGGAATTGTAAAATTAAAGAGAAGGAAGAGAAGGAAGGACATTAAAAATATTATATTCATTTAGCTCATTACTTCCCCTGAGCTGGCAGCCTGGACTGCTTCTAGAGCAGCACTAATGAAAAAGCACAAAATTAAATGCTTGTTACAGCCACAGGCCCCCAGATCACCTCAGACACCACTTTTCTCCACACCTATTGCTGTCCATTGTGTTACTGGGGAGGTTTGCTTTCATTTTCAGGTCTTTTCAAGCCATTTACTGATCAGTGATTAATTATGTGCTTTTCATTTAACAGCTCCACATCAGAGCAGTGACTTTCCCAAGGTCATGGAGCAACCCAGCTGTGCCAGATGTTGCCTGTTCCCTGTCTCTTTTTTGTACCCACATTCCTCCAGAGGGCTTTTTTGGCACTTGTTTTACCTCACTCCAGAGAATCTGCTTCTCCCATCATCGACCAGTCCAGGACCTCTTGCACCAGCAGCTCCAATTGGCACAAGTTGCCTCCTCCCACCAGAGTGGAAGCTGAGAAAGCTTCTCTGGAGAATTCCAAAGCACAGATCCAGGGGGAAAAAATAATCTAGGAGGATGCAAATATATTTCTAGGGTAAAAGACAAACAATTCTTAGAAGAAAGCCATCTTTTCCAAGCAGGGATTACTAGAACAGAGTCCATATATAGCTTAGAACCCACTGCAGCATCTTTGCAGGCAACTCTTTCCACTGTGGACATGAAGCTAAATAAACTTTTATTTCCAAGCCAGTACACAAAGACTTAGACAAAAATCCAACAATTTAGCTGAACTAGAGTTAATCTAAATACTTAGTGAAGTCATCAGTCCTGCTTGCCAAGGCCTAAGGTAGAAATTCCCAAGCCCTGTCACCCTCTTTCATCTCAGTCTCAGCTCCAGCCACGACACCAGTGAGAAAAACACCCTTGAACAGAGGTCAACCTGCACAGGAGAGACTTAAAGCTACAGAAGTGTTTAATTGCTTTGTCTTCAATTTGTCTGTATTCAAAAACCCCTTGGAGACCAATTATTTGAATTTAAAAACATCCCTCTTCCCCTTGTCTCAAAAACAAAAACATGCAGCAGATAATTCCCATTTGCTGTGTAGGGCACCAGCAAAGGAGTGGGAAAACATCAGCAGATTTTTAAGAAAGCAAATATTTAAAGTAGAGCTGCATTACCCCTTGAGTTCTGTCGTGACTGGGTTCCTAATAATATAATTATTTGGGATAATTTGCAACTCAGAGGAGCTGGAATATTGGGTATTGGGTAGGATGGGAGATCAATACACTTCAGCTTTGCAGAGACAAGACAAAGCTCCTCTTAAAGCAACACATTTCACAGAATAAGTGCAGCTCATTTTCAGTGCCCTGCTCCCCCCAGGTTTTAACTCACCACACAGTGAACTGCAGTCGATCTACAAATGTTCCGTTTTTATTACAAAGTATGAAAGGCAGAAAATACTGTACCTAATACACAGGAGGCTGAAACTTAGAAAGGAGGTTAAAAAATCTGAGTAAAACTACATAGGAAGCAGGAAATAGCATAAAAGGATGCAACATTCCACTTTCAAGCAAGTTCAGAAAAATTGCCTTAAAATTTACAGTTTCGACAACACAGTTCCATGACTCGGGTGTTAAAATCCATTGTAACAAACCCTTTGTGTTTTCTCCATAAAAATAAAGGAATACAGGGACACTGCAGTTATGTCTGGTGGATAGCAGGGTAAGAGGAATCCTCTAGGACAGGGAGAGTAGCAAAGTTGCAGGTGGAGAAAAGAAGGACAGAAGTAAAACTACTATTGCTTTAACATACTTTAGTGAGAACAAGGAGTCAGGAATCTCATATGGGTGTTTGTACAATCATGCTACAAAGATTACACCTTCAGGAAATTACCACAACGGGACTGTGAATGGGAAGAGCAGAAGGGAAAACACACATAAAAGTAAACATCTCCTACTCAGCTACTGGTAACAAAAAGGCTTAAATTACATTTTACACTGTTAGCAACCCAAGTGGAAAGAAAAAACAAAATAAAAAAGGTTCCTTTTTAAATAGTAGATTTCTTAATTCCCATTTCCCAAATAGATTAAAAAAAGCAACACATCTCTCTCAGCTGTACTAGAACTGTCCTTCCCTGGTTCTTGCCCTTCTGCCTTGTTCAGATCCACCCTCAGCTCTAAGAGAGGCCGGAGTCACACACTGCCAACAGGATCCAAGGGATGAGAGCTGGACCATGGCCTTACAGCTGCTCATGGCCACAATATTTTGTCAGGAAATGGCTTTCTTTCTTGGTTTTCTTAGGTTTTCTGAAGAGAAACGAACTCGATGGAAGCCACACAAATAATTTTTATGCCTCTGGAAATTCTGGCTTGATGCTGAGTACCAGAGGACTGAGGTACTTGGCAGACACAGTGTCACCTGAAATAGGCACTAGCAAGTCTCAAAGTGTTTTTGTTTTTGCCTCTGGTGTCTGCCATGAATCACCAGATCAGCCTTCAGTGACTGGTATTTAGTTGTATTTTTAATTACTGGGTTTTTTTAGTGCTGCCTAAAGGTGCTGATTGGAAGTTCTGGAGATCTCTCCCTTAAAAAAATGAGTTGGGGCATCCTAAACTCCCCTGAATCCCCTTGAGAATGAGACACTTCTGACTGTTCTCAGGTAAGCAGGGGAAGTACAGCTGCATCACAAAGTGCTCTTGAAGTGCCACAGACAATGAATTGCAAAGATCAAGAGAAACTGGGACAGAGTTGCACATTCCAGAACCAATTTTGGACACCTTTCCATGTCCACTGTACAGTAAAGACAGGCCTGCTCTGGAATATTGGTCAGAGTTAGAAAGCAGGAAAAACGTGTTAGAGGGAACTCATGTGGATTTGAGGTGCTGGGATGAGCAATGGGAAAACCCTCCAGGACTTTGATGGGACTGTGACTGTGGAATCTACTGGGCCAAAAGCTTGGCTGTGCTGCTGCTCATCCTTTCAGGGTGTCTGGAAAGAGTTAAAACACCACTGACAAACTGACAAGCTCAAGAATTTCAGTTTTATGAATTTAGGCAGCAGCTGCAGTATTTCCTCTCACAAAAATAAGTTCTCCAAAGGATCCAGCTACATCTCTACACAGCCAACCTGTCACTGCTGCAGTTGTGTTCAGATGGTGGTGCTTGGGAATCCTCTTTTCCACCAAGTTCCAAAGGAAAAGGGACTCCTGGAGTGACACCAGCACTACCTGCCCTGGGTTGGCCTTCCAGGATGGTGTCAGGCTCAGAACACAAAGCTTCAGTTTAACATTTACAGTCTTGTCAAGTGCTCATGTTTTTGGTTTTCAGTAGAAACAGAGGAGGGTCCACTCTGACGACCACGGGTCAGGGTTTTGGTGACTTGCATTGAAAATTTTCTACACAACACAGACAAACTCCTACCATGAGAGGGCTGAGGGAAAGATAACTCTCCTCCTAATCTTACCAAAAATACACTTGTTAAAGTGCCATCTGCAAGAGAACAAGACTGACACACTCAGCTCTTCATTTACATTTAAAACCAGCCCAGATGATCTGTGGATTCTGTACATTGGACCCCTCCCCTCACCTGGTCTCTGATCTACACTTGAGACTGATGCAGCTTTCTCACTGCACCACCAGGCAAAAATAGAGCTTTTTACTATTATCCAGAACATTCAGGAGAGTAATTACAGCTAAGTTTTGAAAGGATCATTAACTTTGACTTATGAGAGGCAATGCCTCCCCCGTTAAGTGCATTTCAAGGTTCCATAAGGAACAACTTGTATTATCAGTCTCCTCTCGTATCACTTGAAACCACTGTGTTTTCCTTCTAAATAGATTGTCAAAGCACTCAAATCCTTGCCTTTTAAATCCCTGCACAATTCCCAGAGATGCAAGATCCCATAGCCCACCTCATTTCCACAATTAACAGAGTTGCCACAGTTCAACATCCACCCTGCTTGCTGTGGGTTTTCACCTCACTAACGAGCTTTACACCATCAAGGTCTCCTGGCTGGCAGCCAACAGGTTGTCCAAATCACAGCAGGAATCTGTGGAAAACTTGGTTTAAACAGGACATAACAACCAATTGAATTAACCCACTGGAGAAGTGACACAGAACTAGTGAAGGCAGAGAGAAATATTTGTGTCCCTGGACCAACACCTGCACCTCACCCGTGCTCACTCCTCCCTTAATGTTGCTTTATACTCAAAAAATACGAGATATTTACAAGCAATTGTTCTGCATTCTCAGCTTGTGAGCCAAATAATAAAAATTAAATATCAAATGATTTCTTTTCATAAACTTTGGGGGAAAATAATGCTTATGGGGGGGTTTACACCCAGCCTAATTGAATGCCAAGCAGGTGGAATGTGATAAACTCTCTATTCTTCCAGTGACAAGTGTCAGGGTTTATTTTAACTTGCAGCTGAACCTGAACCAGTGTTCCCTCCCTGCCACTGTCAGCAGGTGCTGCCAAAAGGGCACCAAAGTCTCTCCCTGCCTTGTCTACATGGAAGTGCCATTTGCACTCCAGAACATCTCACCCAGGAGGGTTTTCATGGCTTTTCAGTCATTAACCTTCCAAGTGATGCCTTTGAAGCTATTTTAAGAATCATTTCCCTGTGCCCAAACAGTCTCTAGTGATTCAAAATGTAATTTCATGTGAAGAATGACAATGGATTATGCCCAAAGCAATATGCTGTAGATCCAGAAGGTATCCCAACTGGCTAAACAAACAGGATACAGGCTTTATTTAGAACCCACTGGAGCCTTCAAGATTCCTTCACTTGCCTTTGACAAGTTTGGAATAAGCACCCAATTCCACAAATACTTCAATCAGTTTTATGGGTGGAAGAACTGACACTGGATCCTCTTCAGGTCCATGTTTTCCAAAAGAAGCAGAATTTACCTGGCTCCTCCTACTGAGGGTCCCTTTATACAAGCTCTCTTCTCATCTTAGTGTAACACACTGCACTTCTGTAGGAATAAACTGCCTTTGCCCTCTAGTGTAGCCTATGGAGTCCTTTGGTGACTTCACTTTCAACTAAATTATCTTATATATATATTTTAAAGCACAATGCAATTATAAAAGATGCATTTTTCCAGCTCAGCAAGAGAAATACACACCTCTGACTGGTTCCATCTATACAGGAAAAGACTTTGAAGCAGCCAGGGGACACAAAGTCCTAACATTGCAGGTAGTTCCCTCTTAATAACACAGCATGTTATCCCTACCCCTGGCAACTGAACAGTGCATGACAAGCCTGTGTTTGTATTTTAGATGAGTCCTAAAGCTGTGAATGGAATTTAGATGCTCCTGCTAAGAAACCCCCAATTTTCACTTCATTCTGCAGGAGTTTGTTGCAGTTTCAGATGAAGTGCTGTTGTAAAAAATGGTCACTAATTGTTTGGCAAACACTGCCCTGACAACTTGTTGAAACCTGTCTGTGGAACACAGTACAAGAAAAACTGACCTTAAAGTCAAATCAAGCTTTGTCAGAAATCCCACAACTGAACACAAAGTGTCACTGACAAAGCAGCAGCTGGAAGTGTGTTGGAGTCTCTTGTTCTCTGCTATCAAAGGAGTGATGGACTAAAGCTGTCCCTAATGAATTCCTATCAAATTCCTGAGGCAATGCTTTTCTGAGCTCTAAGGTGAGCAGCTGCCTGCAGCAGAGTATTTCTGAATGTCCAGAATGACAAAACCTTGCAGATTCTGTCCTGTACTTGACAGTGTTCTCAGGCTCAGCCTCACTGTTCCACAGCACTTGCTTTTCCCAACTTGCCTTTCCTGCACAAACTGACAGGATCCAACTTTGCCACAGTCCTACTATTTATAAACTGCCTCCAGTTGCAGGTGAACACTCATTAGGTGGCAAGACAATTTTGATAGTTTCTGACACTTATATGGGAACTGGGCTGCACAGCCTTCCAGAGCAGCTCTGGCTGTCATGTCTTCACTGGGAGAGCACTGCAGGGCTTTCAGCCCAGGACCTGTGTTATATTAAGTCTTCAACAAAGATTTTTATCTTGCCTAATCCACTCAGCTCTGATTGGGAAGTATTACTGTAGAGCAATCCACTATTCCAAACAGGAGCCCTCAGGCACATCCTCAGAAATCATCAGGATGACGAGTGCCAAAGCTTGGCCCCCACGGCACAGTCTCTTCCTTTCTAAATCCACCTTTGTGCATTGCATTAGGGAATAATTTCTTTCTGTTGGATGGCAGACCAGCTTTTCTGACCCATCTCCCTCATGAACCTGACAACACAACACAAAAACATCACTTTGCACTCCCCTCCAGACCTCCCAGAACAAAGGCCAAACACAAAGCAGCTCCAAGGTACAGTCTAACCACAAAATCTTCCTCAGGTTATTTGCCAATCCAAGTGTGAAACCATTTTATTTTGGTTTAGATAATAAGTCTTCCGAGGGAAAATCATTTGATTGCAAGTGCCAACCCCAAGTCCATTACAAATACATTTTTTTGAGGAGTTTTTACCTTGTGGGAGCTTAAGTCATGCACAGATCTTCCTTCTGCAACCTAGCGCTGTTCTTTGCTAACACGACTGCAGGGGACACACAAATCCAGTTATAATTTAAAAACAAGGCCTACCATAGTAACAACTGCCTGGAGCATCAGAAAAGTGTAAAGAAATTGTGCAACAAGTATTTTGACTTCACAGCACCAGGAAATTCTGCCCAGGGAGCCAAGGCAACAGTTATTTCTGGCAGGCCTTTACTGCCAGGGAGCCTGAAGTGTTCCTGTGGTTTGTAGCCATGAACAGGTCCTGCTGTGGGGCATGTGGAAGTGGATCACATATCAAAAGTAAGAATTAGGGAGAAAAACCTTACTCAATAGAAAGTTAGCCCAATATATAAAAAACATACAAACGTTTAAACAGTTTAGAGGCAGCAACAACAGGAATGATAAAGATTCCTGCCAAGGTGGCTGTTACATCAATGTCTTTTTCCCCCCACCTTGTTTTGCACCTGCATCTATTAAACTGGTTGATGTGCTGCCTCAGCTGGCTGACAAACACATGGACATATGCAGCAACTTAAAAGCCTGCAAGCTTATTAATACAGTCAACAAACAAATATACAGAACTTTTACTGAGGGGGGAAAAAGAATTCAACAAGAAAACCAGAACCCAGAAGGTCCAAGAGGCTCAGCACGTCTCTGCATTTTAGAGTCTTGAGGGACAGGAGACACCTGCCATCCATCCTTGTAACAGTTCCTTGTAACAGTAGATGCAAAGCAACAACAGATACTGGCCACTTGACTGGTGGTGTTCTTACTTTAGAGGGGAGGGGAATGATCCAGCCCTGCCTCAGAGGGGCCTGGGGAGCAGAGTTAGACCCTCAGGATCTCCAGGCAGTTGTTGTAGCAGATGGCTATCCAGTCTGGCTGGGTGGATGCCCACTGTACATTGTTGATCTCTCCCTCTGCTGTGTAGGCCAGGATTGGGTCCTCAATGGCACGAGGCATCTGCTGGATGTCCCAGATGAGAGCCTGGTGATCATCAGCTGCAGGGGGAGAGAATCACACTGTGACAGGATCTCCTGGTGGTGCTGCTGACAGGCCTACAGCCTGACAGGATATGGCTGTTCCAGTCCTGATCATATTCAACCACAGAGACAATAACACAACTACACTCCAACAAAATCAACTTGGATCACTAGACATTATCCAGATAGACAGTGGAACTTGTGTCAGTTGAAAACATTTAAGAGTCAGATTGCAAAAATCCTAAGAAGCATTAAAATAACAGAGCTTAGAGCAGATGCAGAGTTTGGGCACTGGGCTCTCTACTTCCAGCTCTAGTATGTGTGTACTTCCATAAAAAAAATTCAGGGAAGTAGGTAATAAAGGGCTTCTAAACTGCAAAAGGCAAAGGACTGCACAAACTTTTGGAAGGAGAGGATTACGCAAATGCAAGGAAAGACTCAGATCACACTCACCTGCTGTACAGATGTGGCAGGAGGAATGAGGTGCCCAAGCAATTCCATTTACACAGGCTCTGTGGTTGTTTAACCTGGCTACAGGAGTGCAGGGAACTCTCACATCTAGAATCACAACCTGCAGAAATAAACCCAACTGAATTCATAAACTGCATTTTAAAATAATTTCTGATAATTTTTTTCAAATAATTCCTTAAAAAGACATGAAGTCTTTTGAGCTCAGGCTATAAATATGACTCTTTCCTAAAGGATGCAGCTGGCAAGAAAATATTTTTCCCAAAGAACAGCTTCTAGAAGGTCAGTGTGTTGAGTGTCTCAAAAGCACTCAGATGTCACAGGGGTGAGTTATTCCCCAGGGGCAAACAAACTGTGCTGCCCTGAATCAGCACAGGTGACACAGTAAAGACTGAACTGAGCAAGAACAAGCTGAGCAAAACACCTGCAGTTAAGACTTGAGGTGAAAATTATTGCCCAGCTGCTCAAAGACTCCTCTTAAAAATCACCAGAAATATAAAGGAGCCATAAAGTTTACAAGCCAAAGTCACTTGTTTAACTCCTCAGTGCCCTGGTCCTTCATCATATCCCAGGTACTGCCACTGCCACCTCACTTTAAATAATGAATTCATCCCCCCCGAGCTGTGGCAGCCAGAGGAGAGGAGCTGCTGCCTCACCTCCATGCCATCCATGGCCATGGTGGCCAGGTAGTTGGGGTCCTGTTTGTTCCAGCAGAGGCGGAGCAGGGGGTGGTGCTGGGGGTCCTCGTAGATGATGGTGCTGTGCTCCAGGTGACGCAGGTCGAACATCCGCACCGACCCGTCGGCTCCCACCGAGGCAAACATGTCCCTGCCCCCGCCTGCCCGGCTGAAGGCGATGTCATACACCTGCACAGAGGCACAGCTCAGATCCAGGGGTGGCACTGCCCCCCCAGACCTGCACACCCACCTTTGGAGGGGAGCACATCCAGGGGGGAGCTGCCCGCACAAACGGCTGATGCTCCCTGAGAGGTTTTAGTTATTGTGTTTGCTAAAACCCCCCCTCACTTCAATGCTAGTTTATAGGATCATTCACTGAAACTTTCCACTCAGATATTTTTATATTAATTGCTGAAATTATTACATAATATTAATTCTATTAGTATACTAGTAATAGGTTAAAATGAAGGAGATATGCAAGTTGTTTATTGCCTTTGACACTCAGTTGATTTCAAGCACAGTTTGATGTTTTATCTCATTTTTCTACAATATGCTGGTAAAACAAACATGTTCTCAACTCCAGAGTCTGTGATGAGTAAAAAGAGTGATTTCAATACCCAGCTGTATTTTGGTACTCCAACTGTGTATTTAATCTTAGATAAAAGATCTTTTTGGATCATTAGATTTTTCAAGAGAAAGGGGGAAAACAGGAGAGTTCTGCTCCTTTTCTACAGCTTTAAAAACATGCAATGTAAACAATCAAAGCCCCCCAATCACCTCCTTGTCATGTGCAATAAGCTGGGTCTTCACGTGGCCAGAGACCAAATTTACTCTTCCCAGGACCTGTCCTGTCTCCAGACCCCAAATAGTGCAGGTTGTGTCAATACTTGAGGTACCTGAAACAAAACCCACTTGTGTTAGCAAAATTAATGTTATCACAAATGATTTAATCACTTCCTGGATTAATGTAACACCCCCCAATATCTACAGATCAAAACAGCCACGAGAATAGAATGAAAACCAAGAATATCAAACAGCCAACAGTCCTCCAAGCATTTAAATGACCCAAAACTTTTAGCTGCAGGAATAACCTTCCACACAGGAATAAAGCTCATGTCTGCTTCAATCTATTCAAAGCCTGATGCAACTCTGAGATGAACTTTCCCATCCTGCCCATGTCATGTGCATGCCAAACCCCAGATGTAATCAGGGATGTGATAGCGTGTTATTATTAATTGATTGTTGCTGTGGACTGAAGGTGGGGTTTGCAGTAAAGCTCTTAAGAGATGAGAGATGTAACACACAAAAAATAAATCATGTAGTAAATAATTACTGAGACATATTATCACTGTTAATCTCTGGGCAAATCCCCCTGACATAAATGGCTGTTCTCTTCTGGGAAACAAACCTCTGGATCACTCATCTTGGATTCACAAATTGTCCCAGAGGCTATAATTAAACCTTAAACCTTCAGCCCCCCTCCTCCAACTGAATTAAGGGCTCCTGGCTCTCCTCCTGCTGCTGAAATGGCTTCACAAAACACAAAGCTGGGTCTACCCACTTCAGAACACACTGAAATCAGCCACAGGAGCTGACGCACATCCTTACTCAGCACTGAAACAGCAGCTCACCAGCCCTGAAGGCCAAGACTGCCTGTCCCCAGATATCCCCACTCCAACCTGAGTGACCCATTCTGTACTGGAGAGAGCACCTTCCAATAACAAAGTCCATGAGGTGATAATTTCAGGTGGTTGGGNGGACTGAAGGTGGGGTTTGCAGTAAAGCTCTTAAGAGATGAGAGATGTAACACACAAAAAATAAATCATGTAGTAAATAATTACTGAGACATATTATCACTGTTAATCTCTGGGCAAATCCCCCTGACATAAATGGCTGTTCTCTTCTGGGAAACAAACCTCTGGATCACTCATCTTGGATTCACAAATTGTCCCAGAGGCTATAATTAAACCTTAAACCTTCAGCCCCCCCTCCTCCAACTGAATTAAGGGCTCCTGGCTCTCCTCCTGCTGCTGAAATGGCTTCACAAAACACAAAGCTGGGTCTACCCACTTCAGAACACACTGAAATCAGCCACAGGAGCTGACGCACATCCTTACTCAGCACTGAAACAGCAGCTCACCAGCCCTGAAGGCCAAGACTGCCTGTCCCCAGATATCCCCACTCCAACCTGAGTGACCCATTCTGTACTGGAGAGAGCACCTTCCAAAAACAAAGTCCATGAGGTGATAATTTCAGGTGGTTGGGAGTTTTTTAACCTAAGACAATGACAGTTTTCATGTTAGTTCCCAGATTAACCAGTCACAGCCCAGCCCGCACCAGACTAAACTCAGGAGTGTGCTGGAAACACAGCACTTTGTCAGTCTCACCCAGCAGGTAAGGATCCACCTCGTTCCAGTCGAATGATGTCAGGGGAGCACAGAAATCCGAGTTCTTGTTGTTGTTCAGCAAACATTCCAGCCGGGTCTCGGTTTCACCCACCTGGAGGGAAAACCAAACATCTGATTGAAAAGCACCATCCCCTGACCTGTGCCACTGGCACCAAACTCCACAAAATGAGGAGCTAATCCTGGCTTTCTTCCCTCCCAGCTTTACATCCTAAAGCTCTGCAAAACACAACCACCATCCCCATCTTTGATAAGCTGATTAAAGCAGCAACCACCACGATAATTCTACCTCTCCCACAGGCTTCCCATTGAGACACATTACTGCAGGGGAGAAAATCTTGTCTGGAGTGAAAAGGAGATCAATATGCAACACAATTGATGTCGTGGTTCACCTTGTCCTGGGGGGGATTTACTCACCCTCCACACTCTCAGATAGTCCCCACTGGTGGCCAGCAGGTCTGGATACACTCCCTTGGTGTCTGGGATCCACATCAGCTTTGTGGTGGGATAGGGGTGATCAAAGGTGTTCCTGCAGATGAATTCTGAGCTCTCCTCATCCAAACCCACCAGCTGTACCTGTGAGAAACCGTGTTTGTAAGAAAGCATTTCATTAAAACATTGATTTCTACTGAGAGCATGAAGACTGAGTGTGTTCCAGGACACCTCCTGTCACCTCGAGGGCAATAGAAAAGGACCATCACTGGCATCAGGAATTGTTAAGGCTTTGTTTCCTGGCTCAGACTCGTAAGCAGAGTGAGGAACCCACAGTCAGCACAGTGCTTGGCTTTGAAGGGATGATCCCAACCAGCCTGAAATCCCATCCTAAAGCATTAAAGACCCCCCTCTTCTCTTTCCCACATTGCAAAGCCCAGTTTAAATCACAGACAAACAGCACCAACATTATGCCAGCCCTGATGCTGACAAGGTCATCTGGAGAGAGCAGAACAAGCTGCAGTTTGCACAATTAGAGTCCAAATCATGGAATTCTTGGCCATAACTCTGCAGATTGTCAGGGATCATGTCAACTTGCTGGCAAGCTGTTTCCAGCATCACATGAGCAAAAACGTTCTGTCATAAATGCATGAAATTAAGCTTCAGATTCATCACATCAGAGAGCCAGGAGGCAAAATCGATTTCAAACTTTAAAAATAGTTACATAATTCAAATGTTTTGTGTGAAAAGACAAAGAAAGCATGAAAGATGCTGAAAGATTCTACATAACTTAGCTCCAAATTAGTATTTTTGCACAGTGATGTGACAGTGGGAAGGGCTAAACTTGCCCAGCTGTGAGAGTGATGCAAGACAGAGCAAACAAGAAACCAAGTCCACAGCCTGGCCATGACACCTCCTGAAGTAATGCCTGAGGTCCCAGACATGATGTTATTAGAAAAATATTGACATGTCAGAGAGTGCCCAGAGAACAAATGGTGCTGGAAGGACGTGTTTGACCTGCAGGAGCCAAACAGGATGAAAGCCCCACTGTGTGAAATGCTGCCCAAACACAAACACCGTGGGGACAACTCACTACAATCAGTTTGTGAGCTGCTCACAGCAGGAATTTCCTGGTACTTTCCACACAGCAGCTTCCTCCTGGCTTAATGGATTGTTTGGGGTTTTTTTAGAGGTGTTTAGCTGGGAAGATCCTAAACATTCTGGGATAAGAAATTTGGTTAATAAACCACGTGTTTCAGTTGGATTGGAAATCTTGACTTTTTTTACCCCCACATGACAGAAAACCAACAAATGCTTCAGCAGATCTTAAACTCTAATATTTGCAGTTTTATGAACTTATAGATGCTCTTAGCTGCAAACCTTGCCCCCACCACAATGAGAACCCACCTTTTCCAACCCACAACAAACTCTACAAGACAAATCCAAGCAGAGTCCTAAAAACTGTGTTCCCCCCCTTGGCCTCTTTATTCCAACTCTTCCTCATTATCCTTCACACTCTGGTCTAAATCAGTCAGGAATCTCCCTGTCTTCTGAAGTGATTGACAAATAGCTTTCTAACTCCTCCAGGGATCAGAAGGACTAAGAGGATTTTCCAAAGGAAGCAAATTGTCCTTGGTGACAGAAAATCTCGTGGCGAGGTCAGGATCAGCAGACAAATGACCTCTAATCATTTCTCCTGTTTGCAGCTCAACACTGAGTGTATTAAACCCACACAAAGCAATCAACCTCCTCAGCACCAGCACTTTCACTGGTGCCAGTGGAAATCTCCCTGCACTGCACAGCCAGGGTCAAACTCCTCCTCAGAAGGAGGAAAAGCAAGGCAGGGTCTCTGATCTTTGACATTTTTAGGTACAGGCTGGATTAGAGAACCTTTTTTTTTTTGCAATTATGCCATGACAGTAGCTGGGAATGCTAAACATTTATTTGTTTCTCCAATACATCAGCTGGATGTGGGGTTTCCTGTCATAATCCAAGGCTTTATCAACAGAAACGAATCTTAATTGCAACCCCGTGTGTCAGTCAAGCTGTGCCTTTATCCAGCATTCCTGAACTTCTAAAAAAATCGCCTCTGCAACATAAATCAGGCACGGAACTAAACAGCGCAGAATGTGGAAACAGTTTCTTTTCCTTCCCTGGTCTGAGGAACAGAAGTGAGTTCACAGGACTTAAAAAAAACCCAACTCAAACTGCAACTCTTTAATCCAATTAGTAACTATCAAGAATGACATTTCACAATTATTTTGGGGTCATGTACAACCAGAAGGATGTCACTGCACCAATTAATCTCCAATGTGCAATCAATTTTTCTTTGCAGTGCTCAATCTTACAGAACAAATGACCTTCTGGTGAAACAACCCCCCTGAAGCTGCTCTGCTGCTGGCCCTGGTCACAACCTGTGTGTCCACTCCAG
>VYZS01097453.1:0-18313 GCA_013400695.1 Neodrepanis coruscans
AAAAACAAATAATAGAGGAAAAGTAACCAGATGGACCAACAACTCACAGCAGGAGAAAGCTGGTGTGTTTTCTGCAAAGGAAACAGTGCAACTTATATCTACTGGAGGGTTTAAATGACTCAACAAGCACAGAGAAGGGAAGTTTGGGACAACAGGAGAACAGGGATCTCTGTTACACCTCTACTGTTGAGCATACTTGTAAATGTCCTGGTGAGAAAGGTGTTGAGAAGAGAGAGGAACACACGAGCTAAGTAGGAAGATTTTCAGCTTGTCCTTCTGACAGTGAATTACAGGCAGCAAAATGCCAAATGCAATTTGTTCCAGAGAAATACAAGGGGGGTTATCTTGATTTGTTTATGCACTAATGCGGTGAAACTTAATTCTTGCCTCTTAAAAGGAAGAGCTTGTCATAATTCTGTGGCAATGCAAGTTTAATGTTCAGCAGTGATGATGTGAGCATGTGTGAGGGGCTTTGGGAAAGGAATGAAAAAGGAAAACAGAGGGGTAACATTGTGGCTCTCAGCTCTCAACACTGATTACAGTGGGTTTGCACAGAGATAGATGCACTTTGAGATACATTGCAACTGGAAAAAAGACTGATCAGAGATAAGGAATGGATTCCATACAAGGGATGCTTCAAAAGATTTGAACTCTCCAGCTTGGCAAAGACATGACTGTGCACGGTCTGGTCTAGATCAGAACTGATGTGTCTGCACCACAGAGTGCCCTGAACGACAACCATTTACGTGGCTCCAGAACCAAACAGACGAAATCACAGGAGCAAATGCTGTCAAATGGGCTGTTACACACAAAGAATTAAAAAAAATTAACACTCTGACTGGAAACTGAGAAGATGCACTTGCAGAGGTATGGGTGGGTTTGTTTGTTGTTCTTCTCTGTCTCAGCCATCCGAGGCACCTGATGTGCCAGGCAGGGTGCTGGGCTGGCTGGGTGTGTGAGCTGAACCCGGGCAGCCTCAGCACATGTCTCGTGGTGGGAGGAGAGGAGGAAGGAACACAGGTGAGTGTCAGCTGTGGGTGTGAGAAGGTGGTTGTCTGGAAGGGTTGGCATTGGTTTTTCTTGTCCTGCTTTGGTGCAGCAGTGAACCCCTGGAGACAGAGCCACCTCAGCCGAGCAGAGCCTTGTGTAGTCTGTGGTGCCCCACATCCCCTCTGGCATTCTGGAGGTGTCTGGGAAGAGAGGACACCAAGACAGAACTGGCCCAAATACAAAGTGTTCTGCAGATTACACACGCGTGGAGATCCACAGATCTACTATAATTACCTCAATATTAAGCCCTAATCTCATTTTGTGCAGAGTAATCTTGGGACTCAGCATTGCATAAGAGAAGTGCTCTCTAAGTCGTTGTGCCTGCAGAGAGCAGAGGTGTAGTCAGGGCAAAGGAGCAGGAACGTGCAGTGAGGGTGGAAGGACAGAAATGGCAACTGCAGATCCTGGGGACAAAATCCTGATTTGTGCCCCCATAACCCAGACTTTGCCTTCAGCCTTGGAGAGGGGCTTGGCATGGTAGAGTAAGGCAGAGGGGAAACACTTGGATTAGTCCTGGGTTCCTTGGGTTAATTTACTAATTGTGTAGCAGTAGGAAAGTGAACAGTGTGAGGGTGGACGTTGCAGAGAGTTGAGAACAAACTTGTAGTAGATCAGGAGGACTTTGCTGAGTTTTGTGTTGTCACTGTGCATCCTGTTTTGCCAATGTTAAAGTTTTGCTTGCCCATGTTGCTGTTCTAATGACTTTGGCTTAAACATGCTTAAAAAAGATTTTTCAGAAACCTCCTTTTGTGGTATTTTTCCTCCATCAAGTGTTGAATGTGAATTAAATAACCTGGCTTGGAAAGGAAGTGAAGACATCTGTTTTGTTCATGCTTAAAAAACAATGCAAGAAAGCCCTACAGATGAAATGGGAAAAAAAGTAGAAACTGAACATAGAAAATAGAAAACAGAATCTCAAAATCATGGGAAGTAACTGGGAGCAAAAGGGAGCTCAGAGAGAAGCCGATGAGTAAGAAATGATGGATCTAAAAAGTTGAGGTGTGATAGAAACAAGGCCTTGCCATGTGGACCTGCCTTTGCTGTGCCCTTGTCCTTGTTTCAGGCCCAGCTTTCCTCACCATTCCTCGGGATCCTGCAGTGTCCAGGCATTTTTCCCTTGGTTGCATCTCTTACAGATTGTCCTTTTTCCAGTTCTGCCATAGTTGCTGCTCGTATGGTCACTGCTGTATAATTTAATACCCCTGTGCCCTGCTCTGAGTCATTTCCAGTTCCTTCAGAGCCTTTGACACGGGAGGGTCACAGCTGCACTCAGTGAATTCATGCAGCACGGTCATGACTTCTGATTTGGTAATTTTTTGGTAGTTCTCAATACTGGAACCTTAAACAAAAATTGTAGCACTTCAGAGTACTGAGCTTATATTTTCAAGGAATTAACTATATGACCTTACAATACTGTCCTGGAGTTACAGTGATCAGCTCCCACTCCATCGTTCCATAGAGGAAGTTGAATCTGGTTTTTACCTTGTGTATCACTTCACATTTATCTATTTCAGATTTTATTGCTTGGGCACAGAGCCTGTTAAGGTTCTGAAATTCCTCACACTAAGCTCTTGCCTTTATTACCTGTGAATATTGACATCATCAGTAAGTTTTGTTGTATTGCTATTTATCTTCACATTTTCAGGTCATTTATGGATGTCAAGCTGTGCAGGTTCCACAGGTGATTTACTGAGAGCTGTGGGCATTTCTTTTTGTTGGTTTCCTGTCTTTTGGCAGTTATTTATCTGTATACAGGGAACTTCCCTGTAATCAGGTATTTTGATTATCTCATTAGGGTAAAAAAAAAGGTTGAATTATATTGCACACCTAATGGTGGTAATTGACGCTTCTGTTTTGAGATGTATCTCAGCTCTGAAGAGTTCTGGCCTGAGAATGGAGGGAATTTATGTAATTTTTTTCACAGAAAGTTCTTCACATACTGCAGTAGTTTTGAGTTTGAAGGGATGCTAATGTGCAGTAATAATAAAGAGAAGTAGGACAAACTTAATGATTATAATCCCATCAGACTAAGACATCAATCCCAGGCACAATAATGGAACAAGTAACAAAGCATTCAGGAAAGTATTAAGGCAATGTCACTCAACCTGGAGTGGGGGAAATAGAAACAATTGGTGTTAATTGGTTTAGTTTGGTGCTTAAGTGCAAGTGTTCATTTTAGCCTTCAGTTAGCACTTGACAGTAATTGCACGTCATTTTCAGGGAGAAACGAAGCCAGAACAAAATCAATATGGTTGATACTAAATGTAATAGAAAGAGGACACCTGTAAAAGGCAAGTGGAGGCTCAAGTAAGGCTGTGCCTGGTGAGAACATGAAGGATTTGGACTCCTGGGTTGTATTTCTTGTGGTCACCTGGAGGAAATGCAAAATGCCAGTAATGGGAAAATTCACAGAGGCTGAAGAAATGAGGAAGTGACAAGTAAAACCTCTGCACAGAATGGAGAGAAAATGTCACTAACTGCAGGGATCATGGTCTGGGATTCTGTGTTACTGCTCTTCTAAAGTCAAGGTAGTCCACACCGAGCCGATGCACTGAGTGAAACGTGTACCAGGGAATGACCAAGCTGTGGCTTGTTTGCACTTGAAATGCAGCTCAGGGTGTGGTTCTCTGATATGGCATAAATGGATTTAACAGCACACCCTTGTCGAAGCCAGGGTGTCCCTCCAGGATCCCACTCCTGGAGCTGCTGCAGCAGCCCAGGGGTGTTTGGGGCTGCAGTGGACAGTGTGGGGTGGGAAGGGGCACAGTGCTGAGAGACCTTGAGAGCTGCTGGGCTCTCACAGCTGCTCCTGCCTGAAACACTTTACTGTGGCACCTCTTTGTGCTGGGAGCAGACAGTCACTACTGTCAAAGGTGTAAAGGTAATTTGAAAAAAATAACCAGCTCTGTGTTAGAATGCTGCAGTCTAGAGAGTCTGTTATGTGAGCAGCAGAAAGAGGGTGAGTGAGGTAAAGTGTTCACTCTCTTTCCTTTTGGGAGTTAGGAGGCAGTAAAAGCAACTAATAGGGACAATCTTGAATTTGAAGGAAGTGGCTTTACATACAATGTGTAATTAAGCTGTGGGAACTCCCTCCAACAGGATGTTGTGTGTGCTGGAAGTTTACATGGGTTCAAAGGGAGTCTGGACAAACTTAGGGAAGAGAAATCTGTTTGAGGTTACCAAATTCATGGGAACCACATCTGACCCAAGAAGCTCCTGAGCTGAAAATGGTTGGAGAGCCTGGAGAGGGAATCACCTCGTTCCTTTTTCCTCTTCTTTTGCCTCGGACTCCAATCCTAAACTCCTCTGGAATGGCCTGCACTGAGGTGGGGAGACCCAAGCCAGTAGACATACTCCTGTGTGTGTAGACCTGTAGCAAAGGAGGGTCTGTGAGTCTCTAGATGTAGAAAATGTTCAGTTTAGCTGCGAGGACAAGTTGGTCCAGTGTTCAGTGTCTGTGTTGGAGCTGCTGGTGAGACGCAGTTCTGGGTGTAGAAGGTTGCACAGGTCGTGGTCTGGGCATTTCAACAAAAGAGAGTTTGTGTGTTCCCACCATCTTGATGGTGCTTGAGGCATCATTTCTGTAAAGCACAGGCAGGTGGGCTGTGCAGGACAGGAGAGCAGAGCAAAATGTTTTGCTCTTTTCTGTGGTGATTAAAAATGAAGACAACTTATTAGAACCCGAAGCAATTTCCTTCTCCGAGAGGGAGATGAATTGTGTGTTGCCATACAGATTTATCCTGAAGAGGAAAGCAAGGGCAAAGGCTGTAACTTGATAGGATGAATCCTGCCTTGAGACTTCACATGATCTCTTGGATTAGACATCCTGTGTCCACATGACACTCCACACAGATCTGGTGCTGACAGGTGATTCAGGTTTCCTCCAAAACGTTGCCCTGGCAGGCTTTGTGCTGGATGAGGAACCTCCTGCCCCACTGCAGAGGCAGCATGAACAGCAGCTGAAACAGCTTAACAGAGGGGCATTGTATGCCCTTGCCTGTGAAATGTATAGTTTATATTTTTGGATAACTCATAATGACTGTATAAAATTAATCACTCATTAAGGGTTCATCAGGGCTGGCAACCAGTGTTGCTCAGAGCTAATGCAGTTAGGCTGACCCTGCTCCCAGTTCTGGGGATGTGGGACAGAGAGGCTTGAGGTGGTTATTTGTGGAGTTATCTGAGAGCTGCGGAGGTCCATGAGCTGGGGGTGGGCACAGCTACACTGCTCCTGGTGTAAAGCTGGCTCTGGAAATGCACAGCTCTGCTTGTGAGGCACTTTTTCCAAACTAGTAAAATCTGCCAGACTTGAGCCTGGTTAACACTCAGTGTGAATGAGCTGCTAACAGAGAGCTGAACACTCTGCTTGCCCTGTCCAAGGCCCTTCCCAAAGGACCTGTGTTCAGTGTTTAATGGTGGATACTACACTGACCCTTCTGTGTCAGTTTTTCAATTGTACTTCAGTCTTGCAACAGAAAACTTCCATTTCTCCGTGGATTACATTTAATGTGCAACATCAGTAGCCTGCCCTGTTCTTTGCCAGCTTTGGGACTTTTTTAAAGTGTTAAATTTCATATGTAACCCTCCAAAAAAACCCCAGCAGATAGGTTTTTCTCACCAAGTGCTCCCACATAGTGCTGTAGTTAGAAATAGGTCTATTTTGCAGTACTGTCAAACTGCTCTATGTGCTGTCTGCAGTAAGGAGTATAAATATAGTTGTTTCCCAAAGGCCTTGTTAGCAACACTTTAAATAATGTGGCTTTTTGGTTCATTAGTGCAAGTGTTCATAGGCAAACTTGCACAGAATTAAGAAAATCTCAATTATTGCAATAAATTGTGTTGAGTGTCTCCTTGATAGCAGTGACTGCATTCAAATTTTTGGTGTTTGTATTCGAGTGGGTTGTATTTCCACCCCAGTAATGCCTGATTTCAGGTTGTACCTGGTGGCAAAAGAGGAAATCACTCTGAGCACAGAGTGTGTCTGGTTCTACTGTCAGTATTGTGCAGGTGAGTTCAGGACAATAAATAGGTGGTGACTTGCACCATGTTTTGGGGAATGTACTTATTCCAGGATCTTCTACAAACCCTGTAGCTGAAACACGGGTTGTATCCTACTCCTTTACGTGATTGAGTTACCTTTTTCCTTAGTTTTTTTCTTACTCTTATTGCAGTTCCAAGGCTGCTTGTTCCCCATTTTGCAGCTTCTCTGAGAGGTGACTTGGGGGTCATACATTCCTTTACTCCACAAGTGTTTCTGTGTGAGAGCGTGGCCTGTGTTGGTTGTGTGGGGAAAAATTGCCTGACAGGCTTAGATGTGCTCAAAGAAGCTGATTTAAGGTAAGCAGGTGTAGCATTTCAGCAGCAAACTGCAGTGTTTCTGACAGTTGTTTATACATGTTTTCACTAATGAGAAGTGCAGTGGCAAAAAAAAAATTACAAAATGAATAGTTTCTGGCATTTTCCATTGGGACTTCAGTGCAGGAAAAGGTTGAGGCACTTCCCTCCTGTTGGGAGATGTGGAATCCTGGGTTCTGCTCTAGAGGAGGGTGGGTTAGAGCAGTTACATCCCTCTGCTGTCCAGTCTGGCCTGTTTGCCTGCCCCCTCCCCATTCCCCAGTCATGATCTCTGAACCATTTCACGCTCTCAGATGCTCTGTGTTCAGTCTCCTTCCTCACTGGCTGTACACAGCTGCCCTAAAAGCAGACCTGTTTGCCTCTGGGCTGCTCTGCTTTGGCCTCCAAACTGCTTTGGTAGTTCTCAGTTTTGGTGCTGGATCTTACTGATGGACAGAAGAAAATGATGTGAAAAGCCTGCTCGTCCGCTCTTCATCGCTGGAGTCTCCAGGAAACTCTTTCCTCCTTCCCCTGAGACTTGAACAAAAGTGAGTCTATTTTAAGAGTAATTCCAGGTGCTGGTGCAGGGGCAGTTCTTCCCTGTGGTAGGTAGAGGGCAGGGCCTGACTGGTCAGAGTGGGGGACACTTGAGCAGTGTTTTCACCTTCTGGTCCCTCCCAGGGCAGGGAAATGACTGAAGGGGAAATGAAGCAAGTGAGAAGAGTGCCAGGCTGTAATTCACTCAGCAGCAAACCGTTTAAGTGCTGTGTGGAGGAGGAGGCAGCAGCGAGGCAGGCTTTCTAAGATTTCAAAACCTTTGCCTTCCAACATCTTGGTTTTAAGGACTTCAGCAAGATTAGGTGGGAAAGGATTTAAAGGATTCCCCTACTCCAGCATCAGAAACATCCTTAATGGACCTGCTGAACTAATTCTGCTGAGTTCTTGCTAATGCAGTAATTCAAATTTATTTATTTTTTTACAAAATTCTGCATTACACAAGGGGTCTGCCCATGTGGCGTAGCAGGCAATACAAAATTGGTAGTAGTTAATTAGTAATTGAGATTAAATCTAGTCATATCTATGTGATGGTAAAGGGATGTTTCTTCCATTAATTACTTTCTCTAGGATGAGATTCAGAGTGAAACAAACAAACCTGGAGTGTTTGTTACCAGCTTATCCAACTTCAGAATGTCAACAGTGTGTCCACAATCCTCACTCACTGTGTGGCCTTGGGATTTGCAGGAGAGAAGGCACTGGAAAAGTTGTTCCTTGGAAAAATAAATAGGACGCTGATGAGGCAAATTCCCTCGCAGTGGACAGCAATACTTGAGGGGGGAGTACGTTTAAAACATGGGAAAAAATATTTTTCCCATTTCTGATTCTTGTGGAGTGTTTGGTAGATTCCCTCAACAAGCAGGGCTTTATGCTGTGGGAGCCTTGGAGCGTCACTGCCCTCAGAAACAGCAGCCTCATGTAACAAGGATATCAGTGTGGCAACTCAGCAAACAGGAGCTCCTTGTGTTGTAACCTCCTGTGATGTTACTGGGGTTGAGCAAATGATGCCCAAAGCTCTTGCAATACCTGTGAAAGACACTGGCCTGGGTTGAGGAAATGTCATCATTGAATCTCTTCCATTGAGATGAGTCACTTGAGTCATGTTGTGAGAATTTCCACTTTGAATCCAGCAGACTGGCTGGTTTTGGGAGTCCTATAAATGCAAAGGTGGGAGGAGTTGTTCATTTAAGAGCAGGAAAAATTGCAGCTCAGTTGTCTTGCTGGAGAAAACAGCACAGATTCTCCTCCAAGATCACTGCAACCATCCTGCTACTCTAATTGTAATTGGGATAGAACATTTCTTGCTCAATGTTCTGTGTGCATCATCAATGATGCAGTTCCAGCAGCTTTCTGGATTTATTGGTCTCTCCCTGCTCTGTGTGTTGTGTAAAAGGGTGAGTGTGTAGAACAGTGAGGCAGGAGTAGCTTGGATTTGTTGTATCTTCTCAGGTAGTTGATAGAGGTGTTTTAGCTCTGAGTGTAGCTCTAAGTGTGATGGGCTGGGCTGCAGCAAATAGTAAATTGTGTATAATGGACATGTCAAATTAAATTCTTTTGGCCAGCAAACTGCTTTTATTCTCACACGCTGCTGGTACAAACTCGATGTATTTCCATGTTTGCAGAGTGCTTAAGAAAACCAGAGAGTGTCAAGATGCAGCAGAAAGACTCGACTGCTGTGAATACTGTTAGTGTTGGCCTTGTGATCCACAGCACCAAGATGTAACTCCATTCTAACAATCAAATTTTTTCTCTATTGTACTACCAAGACGTTGCTTTTCTGAGTCTTTGCCAGACTTGACAATCCCTTACAGCTGCCCACTAGAGAGGAACGTATTTATTTTATCTAAAAATAACTAGCTGAAAGATGCTGATCCTCTAAATTAGGAAATTATTACTGTAAATAAGTTAATGTATGAATTACAGGATGCTGTTGCCATGGCCAGATCTCTGCTAGAATTTGGTGGTGGTTTGGGATGTTGTAGCACCACTGGAAGGGTTTCCATACACAGGGACACTTCCAGCAAAAGTAAAAAAGATGAGGATGCCATTGATCACCAAAGAAAGTAGAGTGATTGAGGCTTTTTGTGACCATCCAGAAGGATCCCCTAAAAGCTGGTGATGATGGATTTTGCATGTGCTGGATGGAGGGGGCTGTCAGCAGCCTTGAGATGTCCTGGGGATTGTCCTGCACATCAGACTGTGAGCCAGGGAGAGTCTCCTGGGGTGGATCCCGAGCAGAGGGAAGGAAGTGGTTGAGCAAACTCTGCTGAAGGGCATCCTGGGTCCAAACGACATCAACAGACCTCAGGAAGCATTCAGGCAGTTTCATGGGAGGCTTTTCTCAGGAAAAAGATGTTGAGGTGATAAAGCTCCTGGAATAATTTTATACACATATATATGTAAAAAGTTTTCAAACTTTTGTAGGGAAGGACTTGTAGTAAGCAATACATTAGATGATGATGATGATTTTTTTTTTAACAGAGTTGTAGATTCCTCTTAAGACCTTAGGCATAAGTATGCAGAAGAACAAAGCATAAAATGAGATTCAACTGTCAAGGAACACTTAAAAATTACCTGAGTGATGTGGAAGTGTTTAGAGGAAGATAAAGGAAGAGCTGATCTGATAATCCATTGAGTTACCCACAGGTGATGCCAAGACAGTCACCTACCATAGGTGTCACTGCAGGTAACAGGTGATCATGGGCCAGAGCTGCAGCCACTGGCACAGGGAGGACACCAAGGAAGGACAGGTTGTCCCATTCCATCACCCACCTGCTTTGTCTGCAGGCTGATTTCATCAGTGGCCCGGATAATTATCTGGGAATCATGATTATTAAACTTGCATCTGACAGACTGTCATTAAGCTGGAGGACAGAGCTAGAACCTGGAGGTAGAATAAAACCTCAATCATTGGAAGGATAAATAAAAGCCTGGCAATGGAATATTCAGCTGTGAAGGATTTACTGTCTAGCCATCCAAATGAAAAAAGATCTGGGAGTTATCAGGAATTAAAACCTGAATGTATCAACAGTGCTGTCTTCTGGGAAGGGGAGGAAGAAAGACAAAGACATATGTCCTGATTGGTGTTTAAGCAGCAGAGTATCCTGGAAGATCAGTGAAATAATCCTTCAGCTCTGAGCACTGTTTGTGCTGCCCTGGGAGAAATACTGCATTCAGCTTTTGGGCTCCACATTTTGGTAAATTTGTACCAATTGGACTCTGCCCAGGAGGGAGCAATGGGAAGGTCTAAGAAATATGATTTACAGAGAAAGCTTGAATAAACTGGAATTGTTTTGCCTGAAGAGAAGACTAAATGAAGACATGTATTCTCAACTGTGCTGGGGAAAGGGAATAATCTGTTTTCCTATGGCCATGACAAATAGGATCAACAATAATGGGCTTACATTACATCAAAGAAAGTTGAGGGTACATATTGGGGGAAGCTTTCTCATATTAAATGTTGTGGAGCACAGGAGAAGAGGTTTTGTAGGACTTGAAGAGCAGATTATCCAAAGCTGACATTAGGTAGAACTTGTAAATAGTTGCTCTTGACTTGGTACAGAGGGTGGATGATTTCCAGTTCTGTAACATTCAAATACTACCACTGCTAGAAAGTATTCAAACCCATCTAGAACTACTGAAAGAAAAACCCCCTTTTTAAAGCTTGGATCATTTAAAACCTTCCACAAATGTAAAAATAAGACCAAATCCCCAAGGTGAAGAACTTGAAGTTGTGTACATAAATATTCATAAGGTGAAAGGATCTCACTTTAGCAGTGCTAGTACTAAAGGTTGCTTTTAGATGGGTAGTTATACCTTGTCATTTCATAAGGCAAGAGAAAAGATGGAAAGAGGAAAATGGTTTTGCTGTGTCCTTTAAATCTCTTCTGTGCTTCTTTGAGCCCTTCTCCCCTCGCCAGCAGCCCTAGTCATCCTCATTAAACTTTGTTCTGGGTTTGTCATGGCAAAAATTAACTCACAGGGGTGTTCTCTCTCTGGTATTTTGGTCATGTAGTCATAGGTACTGTGGTGCTGTGGCTGTTTGCTCCATTTCCAGGAAGCTTCATGAGATGACTAAGCAGCTTCCCCTGGAGTGCCTTTATGTTATGGAGAGGAAAGTAGTTATGTTTCTGTCCTCATTCCAGTCCCTTGTAGCCAGGTCACTCCCTAAATCTCTGGTTTGTTCCAGCATTGGTCACAAATGAATGCCTGGAGAAAAGAAAGAAGACAGCAGGCACATACATAGTGCTGATTTTGTTTGAATTGCCAAATCCAACACAACCATCTCCTTCAGTCTCACCCCTGACTCTTGGCTTTCCTTAAACCTTTTCAAGCTTTCATACTGTCATTTTGAGGTCAGAGTTGCTTGTGAGCAGGTCATAGACGTACAAATGGATCCACTGCACAGCAGAGATCTGTGTGGAGCAACCACAGGGGTCTCCCCTTCTGTGTCCCCCCTTTACTTAGTGTCAGCTGATAGCTGGCTGGATTAACCTGAGAGCAGCAATGCTCAGGTTCAGGAGTAAGATGTGTCCTGCCAAAATCCTTTGCAGTGTGTGAGGAATGGGCTGGTTACCTCCTGGTCCTTGTGTTGCTGCTGTGATGTGGCAGCAGGTGCTGCTCAGTCCACCTGAACGGTACTTTGTAATTCAGGCAGCTCAGTGTGACCAGAAAATGTTACTGCCCTTGAACTGAAGCATCTCATATTTGATTACCTGGAATACGCTTTTCAGAAGGTGCTCTCTGACAGTGCTGCTCACTGACTCACTGTATCTGGGTGTTCCTATCTCAACCTTTAGAACAGATCAATAAATGCTAAACCAGGCCCATCTCCTCTCCTTTCTATAATTTTTGCACCCAGTGGCTTATCAGTGTGTTCACAAATGCTGGGGAATGGATTTTCTTAAAAGGATGGGAATTTTAACTCACTTGAGTCCCGATACCTGTCTGTGTCTCTAATGGGCACATAGAGTGGATTTTAAAGTTCTCATTAATTGAAAACTTAGTGGCTATGAATTATTATCATTCAATTAAAAGCTGAGGGCTTGAATTAATAAGTTGTCCTTTTGTTTTTCAGCTATGGCAGCCATTCGAAAAAAGCTGGTTATAGTGGGAGATGGTGCCTGTGGAAAGACCTGTCTGCTGATTGTATTTAGCAAAGACCAGTTCCCTGAAGTGTATGTTCCCACCGTCTTTGAAAATTACGTAGCAGATATTGAAGTGGATGGAAAGCAGGTATGTGACCCCCTCTGTAAGAGCCAGAATGAACCTGTGCTTGTTCAGAGTAGCCTGGAGATCTCTGCACTTCTTTGATTAGTGGTTGGTACACATGAATAGTTCTTATGTTGTAAATATATTTTTAAATATTAAGCATGTTCCTGTGGAAAAATTATTGGTCTTGCTAGAACCTGGTCATACCCAATGTCTGTTTAACATCTGTTTCTAACCTTACCAAACTGAGGCTCTCAAAGTCATGCAGTTAGTCCAAGTAGAGTGTTTCAGCAGGTGGGAGGGGATGGGGTGATTCAAAGACAGGGCTACTTTGGAATGGAGTCCCTCTTTGACAGGGATGTGGTACTGTGATTAACAAAGACTAATTCCCGGAGAACCTTTTTTTCCATGCCCACTCCTGGCAACGTGCAGGATCCTCTTGAGAACAGAAGACTGACAGGCTTCAAAGAGGGTTGATTTTTACATTGTGCATCAGCATCATCCGTCCTGCTTGTCCAAAGGAACACAGTTCTGAGCAGCCAGCCACACCCATGGCTCTGGGAGCTTCAGCTTTCATTTGTACTTCAGTAAATTAATCATTAAACTATTTAATTTTAGTTTTAAATATTTGGAAATCAGTTCTCAGTCTGTGGGATCTCTTGAGTCCCTTTGTTTAACAAACAAACAGCCATGCCAGATACCTGCTCCAAGAGGCAGCTGTCAGGCTGTCTCTGATCCCTGGGTGGTTTGCCTTCTCCACTTAGGTCAGCAAGGTGCTGGGTGATGTTTAAAATGGTCACTTCCCAGGATACTCTGGAAGCAGACAAAGCAGAGACCTTGCACCTTGAATGCACAGCTATTTCCAAACCCTCTCAGGCAGCCCTGGCATGTGTCTGTTTTGTTGCCATAACCACACGGGGCTGACTCAGTGCTGTGGATCTGCAGGTCAGGCCTGTGGTAGGTTTTGGTGCTGAGCTTCCCTGTGTCATCATGACATGTGACTTTGTTCTGGGCTCAGGTACAGCCAGAATGTCTTTCAGTTCATTCTACTTCAGATGCGGTGACTGAATGGAGAAAAAAAAATAGAGCTAGTTTCAGTCTTTCTGTTAAATTTGATTTCCTCCTGTTACAGTGATGTGTTATTCGTGGGTTTAGTCATGACAGTTCATGCTAGTTGAGTCTAAAAGGAGCTTTTCTCTCCCATAAAATGAATTGGTAAGAGAAAATTTACTTTGAGACTAATGTTATAGCATGTTTTTTTCCCAAGTGACTTATATTGACACTTGTATCTCGGACTCCTAAGGACTATTGTTTAAAATACATTCAAGATCCATTTAACTCTTATCAATAAGTCAAACTTCCTCATTCCCTTCTGCCTGAATCTCTGCACCTCTGAATAAGTGTACAGGGAGTCCTGCCCTATCAGCTACATGCAGCCAGTAGCTAAAGAAAAATTGCATGAGCACCTTGAGCAGTGTCAGGTGATTTTTTTTTTTTGTAAATAGAGGATATATTTTATTCAAGCACTTTGTCTTCAGAAAACTTGATTACAGAAGTTTGTAGGAGAGCAGTGCTTAAGGCTGTTCTGTTTGACAGCCACTTACCTCTGTTTTCCTAGAAGTGCATTACCAGGAATGTCCAGAAGTCACATGAAGACAAAGAGGTGATGGCAGGAGATGTGTTTTTTTTATGTAGAGCAAAGGAGCTCAAAGGAGCTCCAGTGTCATGTGTGGGAACCCTCAACATACATCTCTTTAAAAAACATGAACAGTTACACTAAATTCATGTTTGCAAATGCAGAGGGGACTCTGAGAGAAGGAGTATTTCTGGTGGAAGTACAGAAAATTACTTTTACGTATTGTGTGCAACTTAAGGCTTTGTCCCTTCACAATTTAACCAAACAGTTGTACTGCAAATTCAGGCTCCCATTTGAGTTCCAGTTCTGCCCATCTGTCTTTGTCTGAGCTGCTGTGGACTTTTTTCCTGAAATTTTTGAACATAAGAGTTTAAACAAGAAGGGAACCTTCTCCTTTGTGAAGGGAGACTCATTTGAGAATCTCAAGCAGAGTATGACTTAAGAGCTTGATTGTAGTGTTTAAGTTTGCTGAATTAAATGTTGGCTAATTCCTTCTACAGTTTTAAACAATTCTATAGGGATGTTCTCCCCAAGCTCCAGCTTAAGTAGAAATATTGTGAGCATTAGGTACTTTCCTTTCTCCCTTGTAACTAGAAGCTTTACACACAAATTGGATTTGTGTCAAAGCAAATTGCAAGTGTAAATTTCTGCTGTGATGGAGTTGTAATGAATTTATATACCCACAACTAAGTACAATCTTGACATTTCTTAGTCAATACAGGTTCTAGCTGTAGACCCTTTGAAAATGTGCATAATCCTAAAAAGAAAATCCTTAGTCCATCTTCACTGGAAACTGGTATTTCTGGGATGCTTGTCAGAGATTCCCAGCCCTTTGGAACTGATTGACTTTGATTCTTCTGTCTTGCTTTTCTGCTGGTAGCTTTTACATCCTTTCAGAGAATTGACACCGGTCATGAATGTAAAGAAAAGTCTCATAAGCTGCAATAAATTGATTTTTTAGGGTCACAAAATATAAAACTACTAACAGTTCTCCTGTCAAAGCAATTTGTCTCATAGTCTGTTCCTTTTGAGTGGTGTTGACTGATATATTTTATCCACTCCTGTTGGGTTGTTGGTTTCTGGGTCAGAACTTCCCTGGTGATCTGACTGACTCCATACCTTTCTCCTGCAGGTTGAGTTGGCTTTGTGGGATACAGCAGGACAGGAAGACTACGATCGACTTAGACCGCTTTCTTATCCAGATACTGATGTTATACTTATGTGTTTTTCAATTGATAGTCCTGATAGTTTAGGTAAGTAGATCACTAATTGAATCAGAACCACTTCTCTATGTCACTGTATTCCCCTTGGAAATCATGCTGTAGAGTATATTTTCACTTGAGAGCTTCCCTAGTTTCAGGATTCACACTGGTTTGAGTGTACAGTTGTCAGACTAAAACCTTAAAGGAACCTGCATTCTTCTGCAGTGCTGAGGGTCCTGGGAGCCACAGCAGAACTGTGTCTGCCAGGGCTCTGCTGCCTCATTTGGGCCACACTTAGCAGGGGGGCAGCTGCCCTGGGGACACCCAGCACACAAAGGCTGTGCCTACACTCTGCAGTGTCCAGGAGCCCTGGGAGTACGAGGGGCATGGCCCTCCCAGGGTTTAATTCTACTTCTTTTTTTAATTTCTCATTGGAAGTTGCAGGTTCTTACACACTCAAGACCACACTATAGCCAGGAAAATGGAGTAACTTCCTTTCTGTGTCAATGAGAGAAATAGCTTTGTGTTTTCATCCCTTCCGCCCTCATTATCCGATTTGTTCAACCTTGAAACGCTTGAGTTATTGGTCCCAAATAACCTGGGGGGTTTTGCTGGGTGAGTTAAAAACATGGGCTAGAGTTACACTGGAGGGGATTCTCTCATGAGTGGAAATTATCAGAGGCTGGATTTATACTCTCAGATTTATACTCTCATAGTCTGCTTTCCACTGATGGAGACTTCAATCTGCTTGAGATGGAGAAGAATTGCATGATATATGAGTTCTGAGCTCTAAAAACAATACATTTCAAAAGTCTGTGTATTAGATGTGCACCTCTTCTCTGTGCAGTGCAAAACTGACATCTTCGCTGATTTGATTTATAAATCTGATGTGTAGATATTGATGTATTTGATCTTACAAAGATGTTTTTGGAGAGGATAAAGACCAGGAGATAGAGATACTCTGATTTCTAAGACTCAACACCTCTGGAATTTTGATTTCTTATCCTTTTAAAATGGTAATTACTCCATCCAGTGTAGTGTGCTAAACAAATACATGATGGTAGCATTTTTTCAAAGAAATTAGTTTCTTCCCTCTCCTCCTTTCCTGCTCACCAGTAGGGTCCTTCAGCCTACAAATTACCACAGACAGGCTTGTCTTTTTTGGGAATACCAGAACAGGTCTATTTGTTTCCCATATTAAGAGCAGGAAAAAAAGGTACCAGTGTGGATTAGCAAGCTGCAACCACTCATGCAGCAGGTAAAGCTTTAAAATAAAACTCTGCCAGAAGTGGATTTTAGTACAGTCATGCTTCCATTTATTTCTTTCAGAAAACATCCCAGAGAAATGGACCCCAGAGGTGAAGCATTTCTGCCCCAACGTGCCTATCATCTTGGTAGGAAACAAGAAGGACCTGAGGAATGACGAGCACACAAGACGAGAGCTGGCCAAAATGAAGCAGGCAGGTTCCTTCTGGGGAGTCTTACAATAAATGGAAGATGTGTGTAGTGGTTTAGCAGAGCATTAAACAGGCACCCACAGCTGGCTGTCAGCTGCTGTGGGCTGTGTGATCAACACCTACCCATGGCAGACACCAGGGAGTATCTATTGCCCTTGAGTGTCTCTTTTTTCTTATTTGGAGATGTAATTTTTAGAAAAAGGCACCCTCAGCAATTAAAATGGCTGTACGGGGTTACTCGCAGTCAGCTGCTCTCCGTGCTGCAGAGCTGGATCTCTGAGGTAGAAAGGAATTAATTAGGAGATGATCAGCACATCAGTGCAAACACTCTCGAGTTGTTCCTTATTTGGTGTGTTCAGGATGTGAAAGGAAATGGTTTTATTTGTGGGTGTTCAGAGGTGATAACCACAGGTGCTGTAGCTCATCCTGAGCCCATCGCTAAGTTTCATTTTCAGACTGAGCCTGAAACTCCCAGCTTGGGAATGGGACTGCAGGTATTCTGCCCTGGAATTTTATACAAAGACTCAGAAATAAGCAATCATTTGCTCAAGTTTGAAAAGGGTCTTGCAGCCTTGAAGCTCAGATGTGTCAGAAAACCGATCCTGCATTGGATTTTTAACAAACCAATTAATTGTGTGCATTTAATCCAGAAATTCCTTTGTGTTTGTTGGGAAGCTGGGTGGGAAAGGGAAGACCGGTGTGGGTCTGGACTGATGTCAGCTGTTGGTTTTGTGCTGTTGCAGGAGCCTGTCAAGCCCGAGGAAGGCCGGGATATGGCAAACCGCATTGGTGCATTCGGGTACATGGAGTGTTCGGCAAAGACCAAAGACGGTGTGAGGGAGGTGTTTGAAATGGCCACTAGAGCTGCTTTGCAAGCCCGGCGTGGCAAGAAAAAGTCCGGGTGCCTTCTCTTATAAAGCGTGGCCAGAGGAAGATGGCCAAAGCAGCACCCTGCACTTGAGTAATTTTGAAGTGCTGTTTATTAATCTTAGTGTATGATTACTGGCCTTTTTCATTATCTATAATTTACTTAAGAGATTTAAAAATCGAGTCATCTTGCTACCAGTATTTAGAAGCCAACCATGATTTTTATAACAATCTGCATCAAATTCATCTGTGCACCCAAGGTTAACCTCAACATTCCTCTAACAAACCTTTTCTGCACTCACAGGATATGCCAGGCGCTAATTGAAGACAATTCTCTATCTTCTTTCTTCTCTCTAGAAAGAGAAAAAGCTGTCAACACAGAGGATTGGTCTGTAACTACTTTATAACTAACGTCCTATTCTAATTGAGTACAACAGTTACATGGCTGTTTGGAATTGAGCGTAGCTTCAGTGCTATCACATTTAGGAAGATCTGATTTTCGTGGCTCGGTGGTGTAAAACATTAGTTTGAAAATGTGATCACTCTGAAATGACCAAGTCCCATTCAGCTAAGGAAAAGTGAGGGTTCTGTGGTTTCATGTTAGTTACCTTTTAGTTACTGTGTAATTAGTGCCAGTTTAAATGTATGTTACCAAAAATAAATCTATTTACCCCAGCTTAGATGTAGTATTTTTTGTATAATTGGATTTCCTAATACTGTTACTTGTAACCTCTGCGTTAAGGTGTTCTGGGTTTTTTAAGAAACTGTATTTGAAAATAAAGTCCGATGGAAAGCAGCTGATCCTCTTCCCCTGTTCATTTGTAAGAGTCTGACCCATTTGAATGATTTGAGTGGTCTGCACACCCAGAAGGAGTTTTTTCCATGACGTGCTGTAGGGATGAGAAAAGACAGCCTGCTCACACTCAAAGCTTCTGAACTGTTCAGTTGCCTTAAATTCATTGCTGGACCCAGTTTCAAAACTTTAAAAAAAAGAAAAAAGA
>VYZS01097465.1:0-23046 GCA_013400695.1 Neodrepanis coruscans
TTTTTTTTTTCAGAGGAAGCGTCTTGATCTTAGTGATTTAAGAAAGTTACCATTATTTACTTTCAGCTGGCATCCAAATTAATATTGTTTTAAAGGGAGATTCACTCTGCTTTCTTATGCAAAAAACAGAAAAACAAGGAAAAAACCCAACAGTTACTAAATATCTTTGAATGGACTATATACTATTTCTGCAGCAGACAAGTTTACCTAGTTTATCATCAAAAGTGATACCTACTGTCAGTATATTTATTGTTTGTGTTTTTTTTCTGTTACATACCATACTTAACTGTCACCAAATTTTTATTTGGTGAGCTTTGTAGAGAAACTTGGTTGTGAAGGAGGGCTCTTTTGAGTAGAAGGCATCTGAAGTCACAGTATTTACTGGGAATGTCCACAGAAATGTGTAAACTTAGTCTTACGTTACCAGTCATACTGTGAAGTTTGGAAAGGCTGTCTCTAAATTTTGAGGTTATTGAGAAAAATATTTGGACGGGTTATCTGGGAACTTGGTTTTGATGTTCTCCCTAGAGCAGATGTGTGTCGTGACACTCAGTCACAATTTAAAAGTGGTTTGCAGCAAGACTGTGACAAGTCATGGGGCTGTTCCAGGAAGGTGCCCTCAGAGCTACTGCCAGCTTGTGAAAATCTGGAGAATTGTGGAGAACAGTTTCTTGGTAGCAGAGGCATGCCAGAAATAGACCTAAACATTAAGAAATGGCAGCTGCTGGAATACAAAAGGCACCTCCTGCATTAAAAAGCTGGATCTGTGCAATGGTGCAGGATGTGGGATCCGTCACCCCACAGTTCTGTTCATATTTGTAAAGCAGTGTTGGAACAGCAGCTTCAGATCTGCAGACTACTGCAAGAGTTACACCTTTTGAAGCTATGAAGTGGCCAAAATAACACAATAATTTCCCCCAAAAAATCAGAGCTTCACTAGAAATTAGATGTTTTCCTTGTTAGTCTGTGCCGCATCTTCAGGAGTTTTCCCCTTTCTGCTTCCCTTCCATGACTGACTTGTTTCTTGTTCCCTTGAGACAGAGGGCAGCGCTGAGGCTATTATGAAAAAGTTGTTGAAGGGTTTGTTAGTGGTTTAGGGGCTTTTTCTTTGAAAAACTGCCAGACTACCCCCTACTGTAGGTACTAAGAATTTTATTATATAGCAAAAAAAATCCAAGAGCATGGTACTATTGGCATTTCAAGAAGTATCTTTTCATTTTTAATTTAAAATAAATAATTTGACTTTATTATGCCTAAAAATAGTCCTAGTTAGCTAAGTTTTGGTGGCCTTAGCTGATCCAAACCGTCTTAATGACTTTCACTTAGTAACACTTATGTATTCTGGGAATCTGGATACTCAATCCAAATTTAGGCAGGGTCATCCTGTAAACCTCTTACAGGAATACTGGTCTTTTGAGGGGGAATGAGTGAATTCCTTCCCTTGGCACCAGTGCTACCAACTCAAGAAGTGGAAGGCGAATACAGCTTTTTGAAAGCTGAATGTTGCACCATCCCAGCTGGCGTTTCCTCCTTGTTGTTGCTGCCTGACTCCCACATTGTCAGTGTGGTGGCAGCTGTCTCTGCTGTGGGACTTTGGTCCAGCCAGCTCCAGAAGTGATCCCAGGAGTGGAAGGCGGGTTTGCTCATTCTGTTCACTGCACTGGCGGAACCAGAACCTGCCTTGGGTCCCCTACCTGGGCATGGGTGGTGTGGGGCTGTGTTGTAGGTGACGCATCCGTGCTGCTGGGTGGGGATTGTGCCACTGTGCACATGGGCTTGGCTTGGCCAGCACCTCCCGGAAACCACAACCACAGCCTGCTCCAGTTCTGGGGCAAGAAACAGCTGCATTCTGTCATTCCTGCTGGAAACAGAAGGCAGACGTCTGTCCAAGTGAGTTAGCTGTTCTTATAGGCATTGCTTTCCTTCTGCCTCTGCTTGTGGCTCATTTGTATTCATATTGCAGGGTTTTGTTGGTTTTTTTCCGTTATTTATTTTTCCTTTCAGCGCATGTTCTGGGGGTTTTGTGGGCTGAAATAACAGAAGCCAGCAGCTTAAGGGTTTCCAGCATGATTCTGTTGTCAGCAGAAACTTGAAGCACTCCAGAGCAAGCTATGTGTAGTTAATTAGCTTTTAAAATTGTTTTAACATGCTGGAAATAGCCTGTTCAAACCCTTTGTGAGACCATGTGGCCTCAGCAGTTGGAAGAAGAGAGGGGAAGGAACAAAAAACTATAAAAGTAGAGTCTGAATTGTTCTTATATTGTTGTTATGTTTTTATTTTTGGGTGTGGTTTGTATTTTTAACTTGCTCATAGCCCACGCTGTTTCTGCCTCCAAGACCCATATAATTTTTTCGACATACAAATGCAGAGCCTGTATGCCTGTGGCACATACTGAGTATTGCATAGAGTGTGGTGATCTGGTGATCTGCAAGAACGTCTTTGTTGAACTATGCTTAGGTGTCAGTAGTTTATTATACTTAAAAATCTATAACCCAAAAGATGTTAAAATGTCTGATACAACAAACATATGCAGAAGAATTTTACTTTGCAATAAATTATAATTTTCTGCAGTAGTAGAAATTAGGTAGGTAGGTGTTACTTAGGTTGTGTCACTGATTATTGTTGGTAGTATACTTACTCTCCTCTCTCTGCCCTCTTCTCTTCCTCTGCCCTCCCCTCTCTAAACTTCACCTCCCCTTCCCTTCCCTTTGGAGAAAGTGAAAATAATGAATTAAATGGCCCAGAATTCCAGAACACTGCAGACACCTTGGTTGAGTTTTTGTTCTGTCTTCTTTTTTTGACGAATAATTTCCTCAATGGTGTATTTCTTTAGATTGATATAAAAGATAGAATAATAACTTCTACATAAGGTATTCTCTTTTCTAGACTAACATATTTATTGCTGGCAGCTTTTTGTCTAAAGCAGTTCTTTTTTGATTTGGGGCTTTGGTGGTGTTTTTGTTTTTTTTCTCCTTGAGTGATTAGATACATAGGGTATTTAGCGCTTGCAGAAAATTGTTTCTGATATTGGAGTTGCAGAACAAGCTCGATGGCTGAGTTTTGTCACTGCATTGGTTCCAGAACTTGGCTTCTTAGGCAGACACTTCCAGTTTGAATTCCAGGCACAGCTCTGCTGCCTGAATGATGGCTTTCTGTCTCCAGAAAGCAAAGAAACTGCTTTTTCAGAGAATTGGTCTCCAGCCCCTGCATTCTTACCATTTCTGCCCTTTGTTTTCCTGAGAGGGAAAAGTCTACATTCACTAACACTTGGGGCTTTGACCAGTCTCTTCTAGCAAAGGAAGAACCTGTCAGGGAGACAGGGAGATTGTTGGCCTTGGGTGCTCCTTGGAAACTCCTTAAGCCTCAGAAACCCTTCTGGTTCTGGAATTCAGGTCTATGACTGCCTTTATGCCATGCTTAGTAGGAGTGCTTAAACCAACTAGAAAATTAAAATTTTTGATCCCCAGGAGGGAAGTCTCTGAGAGGCAGGACAAGGCTTCTCAAAGGTGGATTTCATATTCTTTAGCTGATCAATAATACACTTATTCCTCAAGAGCATGCAGAGGGCCCTTATGAAGCTGTTTTGAGATAAGGCCAGTGCTGAAGCAAGAAGTGCTCCAATCTGCCTCTTTTTAATTTCGAATAATGAAAAAATGTTGAATTTTTCAGAAATGATTGAAAAAAAAATCCCAACAATATACCAGCACCCCAGGTTATGCAGTGTTGTCCCCTAGATGATGTTTTAACAGCAAAGTTCTATCAAGATTCCTTGACTTAATGTTGTTTATTCTCCTATATTGTTTTCCATTCATTTTGGTAGCCAGTGCCATCCATGACCATGTGTGTATTATCAGTTCATGCAGCTTCATGAATAATATTTTGTTTCTGCATCCTGCTGGCGAAAAATACAGTTTGTAACTTGGAGTACTGCTGAGTTTGAGCATGGTCTGGCTTGATGGTTGTAATAGAAGTAATCAAGCTCATAACCTTGCACAAGTTCAATATTAAGTCCTCTTTTATGTAACATTTCTGTCCTTTTAAACCTCGCTTTAGGGAATTTTGGTTCTGTTTGTAAATCTCCTGATTCTGTTTGTAATTCCCTGGTTCTATTCCAGCTCAGCTGAGCTGGGCTTTGTGTGGTACTGCAGACCAAGTGACACAAATCCTGGCTGAGCTCAGCAGCACCGTGTGGCATGTGGCTGGCACCTAATCTCCTGTTTTCCTGGTGTTTACTTTTCAACCTGCAGTTTGCTGCTGCAGATGGCTGTGGAACATTCTGGTGTTTGGAACAACACACAGAATTGAGAGTGTTCAGCTGTGGCTGAATGCTGACTGTCTGCAGGAGATAGAACTGGAAAGAGGATTTTTTAGGTGCCCACAGGAAAGGAGAGCTTATCTGCAGTGACCAGCTCATACATTACTGTAGTGCTCTGCTGTGCACAGTGGGAACCTGAGAAGACCCATAACAGCACTGGGGGCACTGCTTCTAATATTTGAGTATGACTGAATGAAAACGAAATTTCAGCGTGTGCCAGCGTGCTGAATTTATTGTCACGGAAACGGGAAGTTGCCAAGATGAGGTAATTGGAGAGGATGTTTTTTGTGGAGAAATAAGAACGGGGTGTATAAAGCACACTATTGAGGTAATTTAAAGGAAACAAAGAGTGTGCAGCCTGTGGAATCGACCTGGTCTGTTTGCAGACACACAGAATATGAAGGTGGCAGATGAAGCGTGTTACCTTCTTGGCATAAAGTGGCTTTCTTTCAAGATTACTTTAAATCATGAAAAGATATTAAATACAAGTTGCCTTTATATGTAGTAAAGCCTTTAAGGCAGTAGCCATGCTGCAGGGTGGAGTCTTAAGTAATTTCTCGTGGTCACAAGTTGAGCTGTCTATGTAAAGATTATTCATATTTAGGTACTGTGCTGTGCATGACCTTTGACCAGCTAGCAAACTCTTTTCCTCTGCTTCCAAAAGAAGCAAACAACTGAAAATGAATGTACAGTGTTTCTTACCATCACCTGTGAGATAATTCTGAATTTTTCTGCACAACCCTAACTTCTTGCATAAACAAGCATAAACTGGAAGTTTAAGAAGGAGTCAAATAGTACAAAAATTATTCAGAGTGAATTGTCATTCTGTGTCCTCAGTTGTCTATTGTCCAAGCATAAAGCTATTTCAGAGTCTTAAAAGTGACTAAAATAAAGCAAATTAAACATACCAGTATTAAGCTTTGCACTTGATTTAGGTTGCTGAAATCCAGACGTCTTAAAATAGACATCTAACCTAAAGGTGGTTTGGCAGATCAGTTAGTTTCTAGCTGGTGTGAAGCCTTGTTCTACACTGTATTAAATATAATACTGATCTTACTCATTAATTTGCTTGATAACATTTGGTTTAGTGTGACCAGATTCAAGTGCTTAAAAAGACTGCTACATTAAAATTGAGTAGTGTGGTTAACCAACTTTAGCTGATACATAAAATTCAATGATAAAATATTGTGAAGGTTCTTCTGTGCCAAAATAACAGAAATTCTATTCATGTATTCAAAATAGAAGAAACCAGTAGGAGTGAGTCTGTGTTGTGGAAGTTGTCTGGCTCAACGTTCCATGTTCTTAATAAATTTAGCAGCACTTGAAGCTGTAAAAAGGCTTTACAAGCTAAAGAGCTTTTCAGTTTCCTGTTTCAAACCAGTCTCTTAAAAAAATTACGGTGTTTTTGTTTAATGAGGAGATGGCTTTATTTCCTGTGTGCCTTGCAGCATCTCTAAATGATGGTTGATCTTGCTGCTGGGTACACATTGATAATTGTTGCAAATACTTGTTCTGTGTGGTGAGAAAATAGCAGGATAATAAAATGTTAGGGTTAATCTTCTCTAAAAATAGCAACCCAGATCATCTTCTGTGTTGAGTGTTGCAGAGAAACATGGCCCTGTGTTATCAGCAGTCTTTGAGTTTGGTCTCTGATTTATTTTGTCAGTTGACTTTCTGATCAAGAAAAGGAGCACCAATATAATCCTACTGTCTGTTATTAGTTTTACTGTCATTCAGGAGTAGAGTAAGTGTGGAGGGTTTGGAGGTTGTTAGACAGCAAATCTCCTGGAGCACTCCTGGGATGGCACTTCAGACAGGAACATCCCAATGCTCTCCTGATGGTGGTTCTGTGTGTAGTTCTCCACTGCACATCTCCTCACACACAGACACTGTTCCCCAAGTCTTAGTGCAGCTGAATTTTGTTGTGAACTTGCCTTTTGTGTACTCTGCAGATGAATGTACTTTGGCTCTATTTCAGCTTATTCTTCACATTTTCCCTGTAGGCTGTGAGTGCATATTGAAACAGCAAAATCTGAGTTTCATAGTTTTAAGGGAGAGTAAGTTTTTCTCTAAAATCACTTTCCTTGTTGTCTTTGTCAATTTGCAGAAATTTAAATATATAGAAATAACAGTAATAGATTTTACAAAATCTTTGGTGTATTAGCACCAACTATGAGTTTATGAATGTTAGAAGCATCTCTATAGAGATGTGGTTTTTTTGTTGTTTTGTTTTTTTTTTAAAGATGGTTATTTAAAACCAGGTATATTGATGACTTGAACTACAATAACAAGAATTTAAAAAACTGCCCACAGTAACAACTTCAGTGAAGAATTTTAGTTTGAGGTAGACTGAATATAGCTACAAAAAATGTAGCTAGCAAACTGTCCTCCCAGGATTTTTTTCCCACCCCATGTCAATGGCTTGCAGGGACAGTAGGCTTTGTTTATAACTTGCAGTGTTGGTGAGTTTCAACAATGACAATGTGTTTTAGAAATTAAAGAGGCAGGTGGGTACTCACATATGGCCAAGTAAATCATTAGAAATTGCAGTGTAAATTGTTTAGGAAATCATTCTGACTATTTCTACAAAGAAAAAAGACAACCTAATGGCTGTGTGTAGTAGAAATGTTTTATGTAAATATACCAGTATCTAAGTAAAACACAGGTGTTAATTGGAAACCTGTATCCTGCTATTCAATTTCATTAAGATCTTAGTATTAAACCTTCACAAAATTAACTGCAAGAACTACATATAAGAACAATAATAAAAAAATAGTAGGATATTTCCAAAATTACTTGGGAGGGGAAAGTAACACAGAAGCACTTAAATTGTAATTTTTGACCTAGCTACTATAGGTTGGTATCAGTTCTAAATATTTTTTACAATTTTAAATCACTTCATATCTTAGCTACTCTGTAGCTTTAATTATATATGTTTATATATACATGTGCACACACACAAATGTTGGCTCAGGCTGTGTCTCACAGCTCCTTGTGGGCTTAATAGGAAATTAATGGAACTATGTTTATGCCACAGATCATAGAACTGCATAGCCCTTAGCATGTGCTGTCAAGGCAAGTGACAGGTTTAACCTGTAACAGCTCAAGTGGCATTTTACACTTCAGTGAAATAATCCATTATTTTTCACAGTAGTTCTCTAAATGAGCCTTTGCTGCCCACGTTAAATTAAAGCTAATTAAAGCTTAGCATCAGTACCATTCATGTAGAGAAGCAGCCATTTCAAATCAGGTAGACTGAGTTTTCCCTTGCGTCACACAGCTCTGTTGAGGTAAACCTGTAAGTTAGTAATGGAGTCATAGAGTTGATGTCAGCTCTGAGCCTGAGAAAATGAGCCATATGCAAGATGTGTTAAGCCCAGAAGAAAATTTGGGTGGCTCTTCACTCCTCTGTTCTAGAACGAGTTCAGGTAGATCACTCAGAAAATAATTATATAAGCTGGGCTGCCAGGTGTCTTGAAGTGTCTTTTTCATCTAAGTAGCCTCCACCCTAGAAGGAATTCTTCCTTCTTCTCTCCAGAAGGAATATCTTTGAGCTCTGACTTGAGGGATTCTTTGTTGGAGAATAAGTTTCTTCTTTGCTTTCCATTTTCTTGGCTACCTGACCAGACTGAAAAGCATCAGGTGCTGACTTGCTTTTCCTGTCATTAAGTTGCCCCTCATACATACGTTTCTTCATGTTTTCCCCCTAAATCTGTCCTCAGATCTTTTTTCATTCATCTGTGCTGCAGTGCACTGGCAAAACTGTCCTAGCACTTGACCTAGAGAAGCTCATACCAAAAAGGTTGAAAGTTACATTTTACATTTCTGTTGTCACAGGAACAGTTTATTTTTCCCCCAGATCCCTCTTTCTGTGTTTGTTTTTGGCAAGAGTATCTCAGCCTGTGTCATCATAGCCTTCACATATTTTTGTCAGTAGTCAGTATTTCTGCTAGTTTTGGGGTTTTGTGTTACTAATTGCCTTCAGCCTATCACTAGTGTCAGGGATCCCTTCAGGTACTCTGATTTATTCAGTTTGGAAGCAGACTTACTTCCCTGTTTCATGGAGAAAATGTCACCTTGAATACCGTGGAAAGTTGCAGTTGACAGCATGTCCTCCTCTGGAGGTTTGTTGCTTTATTCTTGACCAGTCTGTTGATTCTTATTTATTCTCTTGTTATCATTTAAGTGTTTCTGTATGGGTTGCTTGGTAAATATTTTCAGGATCTCTTCTGGTTTTGAAGGTCTCCATCTGGTGCATTGTGCTCCTTTCTGAGGGTGGGCAATGATCTTCCTCAGTCTTTTAAATCTTCTCCATGATTTTCCAGAATTTAGTTTTAGTTGGCAGTAGCTCTTACTGTTGCATATGGGGTATTTTCAATGATGTAACCAAGAGCTCTTTCAGATTTCTTCACCTTTTCTTTTTCCAAAGGGAATCTGCATCCAATTCTCTGAGCAGTTAAAATTGTTTTCTTTTGATACTTGTCACCATTACTTCTTCTTCTTCTCCTGTTGCACTTTCCCTTTTACTTAGAGATTTCTGAGGTGCAGACAGTGAGACTAGATGACCAATTTTTGGTAGGTTTTTTGTTTTGTTTAACTAACACCTTTTTTGGCTTCTATGGCTGTTTTCTTTCAACAGTAGCATAAACACTGCCATGCTAATTTGATAAAGACGTTTCCAAGAGTATTCCTTCTCATATCAAATTGCATCCCAAGTCTCTTCCTCAGCTCCTCCTGGAAGGCCATCCTCTGACTCAAGAGCAACTGAGATCTTTTGGTCAGCTCCTGTCTCCATCCTGCCTATGGGGTGGGTTGGTGAGAGCACAGGCTACAACCCTGCAGTTGTCACACTGCCTGTCATCAGGGTGGGGCAGTTAATAGGGGTAAGTCTTTGCTTAATCAGTGTTATCCTGTAACCTCTTCTTTGTCTCTTGAGTCTCTTCTGTGGTGATCATGGGAGTCTTAAGTAGGGAGCATCTCCATGTGCTCCCTGCTGGTGGACTACCTGTCATCCTGAATGCTTTGCTGTGAAAGCCATTCCCCAGGCTGGGACTCCCTCACTCACAGGGCACCTTCTCTGTGAGTCATGGCCAGGGCTGGCAAGTCACCCTCCAGTACCCGCCCTCTTCCAGGCAGGAGAACGGGAGAAATCAGCCCTGATAATGCTCAGTTTTTTCTCTCTGTTTTTGGCTGTGCCCTCCAGGAATCCCCGACAGCTCAGAGGACACCCTGTTCTCTCTCTGCAGCACCTTCTGACGCTCCTTCTGCCCAGCCCCAGCCTACTGGTCCAGTTGAACCATCGCTGTTTGGCATCCCAGCCTTTCAATGGGGGGATGTTTGGCTGGGGTGCCACTGTGGGGATCCACTGCCCTGGGTGCAAGCAGGATGTGCCTGCCTGGGCCAGAGCCATGCAGCAGCTCTGCGTCAGGCTGCTGTTATGCTGGTTGCCAGGCAGCGCTTTAATATTTACCTCCACTCCTGACATAATGTCTGTGTGTTGTGTTGCTTCACCCTTTCTGCAGCCCGGCTGTGGGGCTGCAGCAAATGCAGGCAGGGAGCAGCTCGGGACAGCTGGGAGTGGCATGGAACCCTAGGAGCAGGTGGGCTGGAACAATCCACGGTAAGAGGCTGAGTCCCAGAGCCAGGACAGTGCTGAGAAAGTGGCACAGTGGTGACCAAAGAGTTGTACCCCAGCAGCCTCTTGGTTGTCACTATGCGAGGCCCAGCATGGCTGCAGTCCCCGCTTGCCAAAGGGCTGCAAGAACAAGGCCCCCCTTTGTCCTAGTAGTGGCTCTTCTCAGGGAGAGAGTGGAAAATTGGAGGCCCTGAGTATTGTGGAAGCAGAAGAGTATTAAAGCAGGAAGTGTTGCTAGGCACTCAGTGATGATGTGCTGCAAAGTCATGGTGCTCCTTGTGCTCTTCCACCTGTCCCATTTCCCAGGATGAGGGCTTTGTTTCCCTGAGACAGCCCCAGGTGTCCTTAGGGCTCTGTGTTCTCTGCAGCCACTGATCTGCAGCCAGGCATTGAACTATTTTTCTGCTTTCAAACTGCTCCTCTTCCTCCGTGAACATTTGCCCTCTTCATCTCTTGGTTTCTGCTGGACACTGCCCTCCGACTGGACAGGGCAGTAAGAAGCAAGCTGGAATTTTGGGGGGGTTTACTGGCCTCTGCAGGTTGTAGTGCTGCTGCTGTGCTGGGACTTGGGAAAGAAATTTTCAATGCATTATAAGACAGTAGCTTAGTAGGAGTTTTCTGAAGGGAGGAAATGAGCAGGGCTTACATAAATGTTTTTATTAAATAAACAGGGACTAGGATGACTAATACAAAAGTGTAGAATGGATACCTACTTGTTAGTCATGTAGTAGGAATTCAGATTAATTTCTTGCAGAAGAAGGAAAAGGAGAGGAAAAACGATCAAAGAGCAAATGATGAAAAATGCTGTGTTGCCTACCTGATGGTGGTAATGGAAATATATTAAAGAGTTACCTAAAACCTTCTGTTCTCTGCTCTGATGTAGGAGGCTCTATACATTCCTGTGTATGTCTCCACTCATAGAAGTTCCCATCTATCATGTAGTCACTCTGTTGGTATATGGAAGCAGCTATTATTTGCTTACATTGCACTACAGGTAATGTGACAATTGCAAATTCTCTGTGGTGTATATTTAGAGTAGTCAAACCTCTCACTAAGGTGTGTGAGATATACTGGTGGGGAGAGCGTTCTGTCATCATCATAGTGTACATTTTAAATTCTGTACAGCTTTTCTCTTATTGCTGAGAATGCTTGTACTGTGAAAAGTTACGGAAATGAAAAAATTTTCTAGTCACATTAGGTGTAGAATAGTAATATGGCTTCTGAGTTCATTCAGATAATGGGTGTTTTCATACAGTAAGAGACATAGTAAACATGAAGAGAAAATACAGAAAAGTTGATAACTTGTGCTGTTCATTTAAATTTGACCTATAAATGTGTTACTGTGATTGAGGTGGGAAATCATAGAATACAGCTTTGAACATATACAGAGCTACAAAATCCAGCAAAACACAGCCTTACTCAGAGGAACATGAAGGAGGGGTAGAGAAGTAGTATTACATCTGTAGAAAGTATCGATGAGACACCTGGAATATTCGTTTCTAGGCTTTGAAGTCTGATACAGTCACAACGGAAGTATGATATGTAGGAACATTTGTGTGTATTACATGCATATTCATTAATCCTTTTTATCTCAACATACTTGAGTTTGCTGCTTTAGTATTAAATATTTTCTATGACAGACTGGATTTAAAAGTACATTTTTTGCTAAAAAGAAAAATAGGAGCGTGGACAAATCCTGCACAGTAAGTGTATGTGCCTCAGTAGGAGAGCAGCTTTTGAGTTTGCCATGATAAACATTGATTGAATAAACATTGTCATGATAAAAATTGATGCTAAATTTACTATCAGTGCATGTCAGAGGTCTGTAGGCATCATCACACTGTTGGGATTCTATATGTATGTATTGTAGAAATACAGACAAGGCAAAAGATCTAAAATGATAACTCTTAATTTTCAGTAATAATTTATTATTAATTTTTAGCAGATAACTAATGAATTCAGATTGTTTATGCTTGCTTAATAAGAATGTATAACAAAAGTAAAGGTTTTTTTGTTGTTTGTGGTTTTTTTCTCTCAAAAGCAGCCTCCCTCTGCGGCTGCATCAAAACCACAAAGTATGAAGCCATCTGAAACCAGGGTAAGAATTTCTGAAAAAATTATACTTACAGTTAAGCATTAATGTATGAAGCCATGGAATTTATTTTTCAACACTTTGATACTTAGTAACTTCACTTTCCATATTTCTTATCTGTGGCTTAGTTTCTCCTGCAAAAAGTATCTCAAAAATGCTATTCGAAGGATTTTATGGCAGCAAAAAAAAAGTTAATGACAGTGTTTAATTTTAGCTCTGTCACACTTTGTGATGTGTATATAGCTCTCCCCAGTGTAATTGCAGGGTTATTTACCTGATGATAATTTTTCACAAATTCAGAAAATTCAGGATAAGCTCCAACTTTTTTGGTATGTACAGTTGCATATTCTTATTTCTTCTGCTGTTTTGATTGTTGCCGGTAGGGCGAAATAAGAAGTGAGACAAACACGCAGTGAAGGGAGAGCGCAGCTTTACTGGTGATGTCCGATGATCCAAAGAGGAAATTCATAACAATCTCTCCATTTTTATAACCTCCAGTGCCCACCCATCACACACTACTCAACTAAACCCCATCTTATTACTATGCCCCTAAACACCCAACAGGATGGTCCCTTATTACCTATCCCCACCCCAGTCCAGCCCCTACTGGGCTTGGAAGCCTAACTCTATGTTTTGACTTACTACCCTCTTATCTATACAGAAGAATGCAAACATGTGAAAGACAGGCTGTTTTCTGCCCTTAATATTCTAAGCTACCCAGCCGCCTAGCTATAGTGAATTCTCAAATCTTAAGCATACCCCTTAAGGCATCAGATCTGTCTGACAGCTCCCTTGACTGTGTCCTTTATGCCTGTTCTGTCTTGTTCTGTGATTAGAACTTCCCTGGTGTCAGAGCCGTGTCATCAGTCATGTACTGTACTTGTTAGGAGAGAGTCATAATCCTCCCTTACACCTCTGTTGCCTAACAGAAGTCAGGTGTATTGTTTAAACAAATGATTCATGACTCTTTCATTTTCCACAATCCTGACAGTGAAACCAGTAAAAACATTGTATACCAAAGCAGGCCGGCAGGGACTTGCTGGCACTGAAGGTTAGGACTGCCTTCCACCTTGTATAAATGCCAGTGAAGGAATGTTTTAAAGGGATGCTTTACTGGAATGGTGAGGGTGGAAGAGGCCTCTGGAGGTCCTCTGGACCATGCAGAGCCAGCTCTGCAAGTAAATTGCACTGCTAGACACCTTTTGAAAACCTACCAGCTCTTATGTTTGGTCACCCTTGTTATGATGATTTTTTTTTTCCCTTTATCCAATGGAAGCTTTCTTTGCTTTTTCCCCTCTGTCGTTCTGGCATCTCCATCTCTGCATTTGAACTTAGCTATTACATCCCCCTCAACCTTTAAAAACCCTTTTCCTCCATGCACATGCCTAAGACTTAGACTGGTAGCAGTGAGCTGGGTAACAATTAAACCTTTTCCATTCGTGTATGATTATCATTACTTGTAGATGAAGGTATCTACAAGTATCAACATCTTCCTGTTATTTTTGTGGGCAAGCCCATTTGTGTTATGTGTACATTACTGATGCTGTTCTCCATATGGTTTAATCCAGACAGCTGTCTGAAAATAGTTATGGTCTTTCCCTACTTTAAATTTAAAATAACTCTTAGAAGAACACGGTAAATGAGCCAAAAATAGAGTAGCAGAAGCATACTTCAGAACTGTAACACTGGTAAACACAGATCTCTTTGGAACAGTGTCCTGCATTTACATGTGTTAAGATGATTAGTGTTTTCTTTTAATGTCTATTGCATTATTAATGACTTTTCCCTGCTGGATTAAATAAATCGTTTGCATTTTTGACAGTAGACTTCTTTGAAAAGAATTTCTTGCAAAATGACAGCTCTTTCTCAACTGCCTACTCTAACGACATTTCACTGGCCTTTCTTAGGGTCTCTCTAGTGTGCCACTACTCTTAAACCTGCTCTGGGCCCTTCTTTAGCTTTCTTTTCTCTGCATGTGTATCCTTTGTCTCAAATGAACCCTCAGTATTATGTCTCCCTGAAAAAGCTGAGAGCTACCTTGGCAGAGGAAGGAATGTGGAACTTCTTGTTCTGCAGGCAAAGCCTGGGTTTAGGTGAGAAGTTTGGAGGACCAGGGTGGGAGAGCAGGCACCCTATGGGTTTTGCAGGAGCATTGGAGGAAGCAGATGCTGCACTGCCAAAAACGCATCCTTTTCAGATCTCTTCCTTTTGCACATGTCTGTGCAACTGCACTGTAAAGTAGGGTACTAGTGGAAAAATAATGTTTTTCTTTTCCAGGCTATTTTTTCAGTTTTCTGAGTCAGCTTAAAATGCCTCCTCTTAGATCCTGGCACAGTGCAGGTGGAAGCAGGCAACTGAAAGGAAGGTGGAATTCAGTGCACACTGTCAACTGACGCCATGGCTTTAGACTGTGGCTGCTCACAGCTGACTCTGTTTAAAGAATGACTGAACAGTTCCCTCTGAATGTATAGTCTCCTACTGAAGTTGTTTTGACATGCCTGGTGTTGTTTTTTTTTTAATTGGATTTGAACTTTGTGATTGCTAGAAGTGTTTCTAAATAGATGTATCTGTGTGTGTGTAAGCATGTAAGTGTTTATGATCATGTATTTTAATGTGGTGTTAGCATCCTCATGTGTTTAAGTCATGAATCAAAGCATTGCCCCTATGGGTCCATATATTCTTCAGCATTGTCATAGAGAAGTAAACAATTCTGCACATTTTAAAAGGTATAAAAAGAATAATGACTAATAGATGCCCTACGCAAAGGATGTGTTAAGTATTTAGTAAAATAATATTTACAGCATTAAAAAAAAAAGACTTGCAATTTCTCATAACTGGTTTGGCAGGTTGAGGATTTTTATTTAATGTTCTGTACAGGTGTTGTTGGGTGTTGTCAGAAATGCAGGTACATATATTTTATTGTCCTGCAGAAAAGAGGTGTGTCTAGTCTTCTTCTGAAAAGTACGTAAGAGAAACCTGAATTTGTGCTCTGACAGCAAGGCACCTAAAGTCCTGAGAAGGCAGCAGTTCCACAGCAGGAAAAGCCAAATTCTGTGTTTCTTGAACCTCATCCTTGCATTTTCATAACATTTTTTGAAGTCTTGCTGCTGAAGGACATCTTATGTCTGCTTGACTCTTTGCTAGAGACATTACAGAAACAAATCTCACCTTATTTAGCTTAAAACCAGTGAAAATTTAGGATGACCTTTTCAGTATAGGATTGTTTAATGCACAGGTACAAAAATGGATGTGTGAGTCTTTGAGTTAGAGAAGGGATGAGTGGGACCATATAAAGCATGACTGAACTTGAGAAGTGCTGTTTTAATCAGGTTAGGCATCAAGAGAAAATACAAAGCGAGAAAATCTGGGAAGGGGGTGGTGATCTGCGAGCTTAAGTAATTACTTTGATTTTTTAAAATTTATTTGTTTTTTCCCTCACTTTGTGAAATTTTTGTTCTCCATCAGTGTTTTCCCTGTTGTGACTTACTTGTGTGTGAATGTGTTTTCTTTACTGTGGTCTACAGCATCTAAGTTTTAATGCATGTTGGATTTCCCAACCAAGTGTATGTAGTTCAGTGTGTGATTGTGAACACTGGAATACCAAGGGGTAAACAAATGTATCAAATTTCTCCATGTGGTCAGCTAGCAAATAGAAGCTGGAGATGTCTAAATGGTAATGAAAGTTTGGCAGAAAAAAGTTTTGGTCCATCTTGTCTAGACCATGATTTTGAAGTGACAGGTTGGACTGGATGATCCCTGAGATTCCTTTCAACCTGGTTATGCTAGAATTAAAGCAATGAAAAACTATAAATTACGAGCTCATAGTAAGAAGAATACAGTGAGGAGGCTGGCATTTGTGTTTTTCTGTCTTCTTCTCAGATATAACCATTCATTAATTTTTCAGTGTTAGTTCTTGTATGTTTCTACTACTAGCAATTTATTGTTAATTGTGCTTTTTACTTGCGGTGAATCAGAAGAATTCATTTTGTGGCATGTCTGCAGAAAATTTTCAGGTGTAAATCCTGGAAGTGAAATCATGTAATACTTCCCAAGAAAGGTTGTTCAGCTCTGCTGTAAAATACTACAGAGGAAAGGAAAAAATATGACATTTCTGTTGTGTGTAGGTTAAGGATACTAATTGCATATATCCCACCCTGTGTATGTCCTGTTGAATCTAAGTCATTAATGTCTTTTTCATCAGGACTATGTGTAGTCTTACAATATTTTTATTTTTAAAATATTAAAAGTTATTAAATAATATTTGACATTTTTTCAAAATTTCTTAGTGGTAAGTTGTGGGGGGTTTGGGTCAGTATTCCAGTAAATGAGTCTACTCATTGTATTTAGTACCTTCTCTCCCTCTCCTTTTTGTTCCTCCTATGAGGAGTGTGTGAATGTCTGTATTTACACACATTTGAGTGCTCTTAGATCACTAGCTGGGCAGCCTGGGACAGGATGTTGCAAACTGCAAGATCAAAGCCCTGTATATTAGTTAAACAGCATGTGTGCTCACAAGTGTGAACCTGTCTGATATTCTGCTTCATACATAAGCATATTAATCTCTGTCTGAATAAATATTTCTATTTCAGTCAGCACCAACAACCAAAACAGGATCTGAAAAGAGCAACCAGTCAGCCAAGGTAAATATTTAACTTCCACCTTTGCAGAGTTGTTGTACTTTGGTCTTTTACTGACTTAGAAAAAAAGAGGCAAAACTCTTTGCTGTTACTGTGCCACATGAAATTGGTGTGTTATTAGTAACATATCTGTGCAGAAAAGAGCTGGGAGCTGATGAGTCGAAATGGGGAGAGTAGTCAGGATGCTTTGTTATTTCAGGACAGCCAAAGAAGACTTCTCTTAACCATCTTTAAATCTGTCTTGTGCTTATTTAAACTAGCATAGATCATGTTCCATATCACTGCATGGTGGAAAGGGTAAATAATACCCATTTTTAATTTTATGACAGCGAACAGATTCTCAAAATAAACAGCTGTCTGAAGAGAAGCAAAAGGAACCCAGTGATGTAAGTTGTATAAATTTTTTTTCTCTCTCACACCTTTATTTTTTTACTGGGGGTGCCTTCTCATACTTTACTTCTGTCTTTTGTTTAAAAAAATAATATAAAAAAATTACAAAGCCAGCCCTGTGTATCCAATAACAGTTTATCCTTACACAGGCAGAAAGCCAAACCTCACCCTCTGTGACAACAGCTTCTAAACCAAATAATACAGGAAAAGTAGCTACAACTCAAGCTGATCAGCCTTCACAAGCAACCTCCATAGAGACAGCAAAGGTATAGTACAAGCAACAACCAATTTTTATTATTTATGCTATTGAAAGGGTGCTAGAAATCCACATCAAGATGGATTCCTCAGCTGAATATTGTCAAGTGAGACTGCACACCGAAAAATTACAGTGTAGAAAAGCTCAAATGCTGTCTTTTGTTTAAAGGTGTGTATGGCAAACCTCCTTGTGCTGCTATAAAATCCAGGACCTGGAAACTTCACACTTTACTAATTAACTTGACATCTTGAATTGTGTGGGTGAATATACCATTTCCATGTAATACACAGCAGCATTCATGGTTTAGGCATTAGCTTCAGCTGGAGCTGTCCAGACAGATGGCAGTGGTAGTCTGTGGGTTATTTGGTGATCCTGATGCGGATCCTCCTTTTGTCATCCTCTTCATATGCCTGTTTCATTGTTCAACAGACTCTGGCTGTTGGGCAAGGGAGAGACATTAAGAACATCATTGTTGTATGTTCTATGTGTTATGTGTTTGGGCTCCTCTGTCGTTCTTGTAAGATTTTTGCAAGTTCCTCCCTTGCAGCTACACAGTAATTGTGTCTTTGTCAGTCTCTTCCTGTGTCCTCTAACAGCTGGGGGTGAACCCAAGAACCATCTGTTCAGCCAAGTGGATGCTTTGTTTTTATGAGCATTTATAGCCATCATGGAGCTCCTTCACCCATGGGCTTTGAGGCATGTTTGTAGTAGCAGTGTTGGCTCCAAGTGCAGCAGATCTGAAAAATATCTGTTTCAGACTCTGAAAAAAAATTAGAATGAGAAAGCTTTGGGAAAAAGTTGGAGAGAGGTCATTTCAATCAGGCAAGTGCAGAGAAACTACAAAGCAAAAGCTTGCTGTAGAATCAGGGTCTAGATCTTTGTGTCTGCATGTCTGGTTAACAAGGTCAGGGTGACACGAAGGACTCCTGCAGCCCTACTACAACCCTTTTTCTTTTGTTGTTTTTTAATTGTAGAAAATGAGAATGTCAGTAATGCAGAGGTCTGTATTTTGTATGGTGTTGCTCCTACACCTGACTCCCTGCAGCGTTTTTCACCCCACCTGCTTGAACACCACTTGCAGCTGGAGCTAATGGTGAATTGAGAGCTACCAGGATAAATGAAGGCTTTCAAAAGAGATTTGGAGGAGGTCTTGTGGTCTTTCTGCAATGTAGGTTTCTTTTATTGACAAAGTAAGAGAAGGAGGTAGAGTACTTAAGAACGCATGCTTTCTTTCCCATAGCAGAATCACACTGGAAACTTTGTCTCCATAGTATCTCGGCTTGGTGGTAGCTCGCTCTGCCCAGGGATCTGGATGTTTATGATTCAAAAAAATTATTCACAGCCTCAACATTGGGTGTTTTAGGCTGTGCTCAGTGTCATGCAAGCTACAGCTACTCAACTTGCAGACCACTCAGCCAGTAGGTAGAACCGGATTGTCATTGCTACTAAGAATGTAGTTAAGAACAACATAGATGTACATGTCTGAGTAGAGAATATCTCTTTTTTTTTTGTCTCTAGCATTTATAACATGCAATGAAATAACTCCTAATTTTTCTCTTATTTCTGCAGCCTAGGTCTGAGGAGACGTCCACAGTGGCTGGTGCAGCTGCTGCAGGCACAGCTGGTGCAAGTGTGGTTGCTGCAGCTGATAAATCAAGTACTGAGGTTGGTAAACACAGTCATAGACAATTTCTTCCCTTGTAATAATATCTCAGAGGGTGCTTCTCTTTATGAAACACTCCAGTTTCAGAAAAAAATAAGTAGGCAACTGCTGAAGTATTGACATGTAGTAGTTATTCATGGTGGTGAAGGGCCATCTGAAAGAAAAGGTAAAAAACTAGTGGTGTATCATTTGTGTTTTGCCAAATAGGATTTCTTCAGAGTCACTTTTATTACAACTGGCATAAAATTAATTACTGTCTTATCTTCAGTTATGTTTGTGTATATATGCATGTTTCCGCTGATACATAAATACATATTATCTTGTTACTGATGCTGAGGACACTCAGCATGAGGAAGTTTAAGAACACTTCTCACTGAAAAAAATTTTTAAGTGCATGTCCTGCTGAAAGAAGCCTTTTGCTTTGGTTTCCAGTAGTCTTCTACAGATTCAACAGATGCTTCAGAATGTTATTTTTCTTTCCTGTGAACAGTGTAATAACTTCTATAATGATTTGCTTATTTTGCAGCATGGTATGGATGAGTCAGCAGCCCTCGATAGCCTGATAGATACCCTGAGTGGACCTGAGGAAGATATGCCCACTACTCCTGTTTACACTGGTCCAGAAGTTACGGTATTCTATACTTTATATCTTTACTTCTTAGAAGATTTATCTCTAATTATGTCTGTAGCTGGTTAGTACTTCGTTGATCTAGTATTTGTTGCTGTGATCTGCTGAGAGTTAAAACAGAGTGGGCAGAGTGACATTTGAATGTTGTTTTTAATATTATAGAAATGACACAGTCTTGGATCTACTGCAATAGAAAACACTGAGTTGTTGACAGGGTAGGTTTGTTGCTTTTTGAGATGACTTCCAAGCTTATTTTCCAGTGCCTTTGCAAAAGGCAGTGGCGGAGGGAGGTGTAAGAGAGTGTAATCAACCTAGATTTCATTTCTACTTGAGAAAGAGAAAAAACATTGAGAATACATACCTTTCTGAGTCTGAATGGGAGAGTCATGTAAGAAAGATTAAGATGATGAGCTCCAGTGTCTCAGTACAGCACTTGACAGTGATAAAAATCTTGGAATGTTTAAATATTTAAAAATCAATCTACATACAGCAGTACATCCTATGGTCTGAGACACTGGGCTGTCTTAATGCAAAGGAGTTTGGGAATGGAGATAGAGAGTTGTACTTGATGATGAGCACTGTTGAAGGTCGTCGAAAGGCATGTGCATGGCATTTGGTATTGACAAACACTATATAGTCATAATCCAGGCTTGGCCCTCTGGCACAGGCAATCCTTCCATTTTCTTTCCAGAAATAACACTTTATGTACTTCTACGTTAGAAGAACGGTACATACAACAGAACTTCTACATAAAGAACAGTACACAGACATTAAAATGTGCATTCTTTTCATAGGAAGATATATCTTCAAGATACTTGGAAGAAATGGGTAAACGGGAAAGTAGTCTTCCTCCAGAGTATGTTAAATTGTTGAAGGTTAGTGAGCTAAAAAGTATGTTATTAATGCATGTTTTCTTTCATATTGCATGTTTTTCTTTCCTATTTACTACAAAATTAAATCTCATTTTAGAGCAAAGGAAACGGCAAAGGTGGAGTCCCACCAGAAGCAAATGAACGTGATGAAGTAAGACTTAATTTTTTTATATTGGAAGGCGAAAGTAACTCAGGTGAAAAGAACCCAGTTATCACTGGATTCCTAGGAAAATGTGAATGTTGCCTGTTATCCAAAAATCCCAGAAAGTGGGAGAGGACTGTGGGGTGCCAGATAAATAGCTACTGATAAAACTAAATGGAATTTGGCTCAGATGTTTTTAATAAAGGTGTAGGAATTTTCAGGGCACTGAAGCTGAAACAAGTCAAATAAATGCTTACAGAGATACTGGCCATACTAAGATCAAGGGAAGAAATATTAACTGTGCATGCAGAAGTCTCTTCATGATTTCTTTAGTGAAGACTACTTGGATTTCTACTCATAAATTCAAAAATAGAATTCTGTCAGCCCACTTAATTTTGCTGGTTTTAAGTTTAGCATATTAAAAGCTTATATGAAAAATGAATCAACTGATGAGGGAGAGAATCTTTAATTTTTCTTATTGTGTGAGACATATGTGCCAATGAGGTAATTGTGTGAGTAGGCACAGAGCACATTCAGATTGTAAACTGAACTTGACAGCATTGATATTTGGACTTTAATAACTTGGTTTTAATAACTTGGCAACCATAACTTGGTTTGCAATTTCTTGCTCAGAAACCAGTGACGGATGATGAGCTTGCAGAGGCCCTGTCATCAGACTTTACCTGTAGTACTGCTTTTGTTGTAAAGAAGAAGACAAGTCTGAAAGAGGTATTGATACTTTTCCTGCCATTATGGCCTTTATTGCCATGAAATGCTGCTGTTGTTATCTCATTACTTCATTTTAAAGTGATATTGGCAGTTTTCTGCTTCTTTTTTCTTTTGTAAATTTGCCTATGATTTCATCTCTCACAGAAACCAAGTAAGGAAGGAGAAATTATGCAAGCACAAGCAGCAAGTTCAGTCAAGACTTCAGTTCCTCCTAAGGAGAAGAAAACAAAATCAAATGAGGTATACATAGTCATTCTTTTCACTAATTAATTCATAATTGACATTTGCAAGCATATGCCATAATATTTGTGCCTGATCTCATAAAGATGATCATCACTCTCATTTTCAATTGTAAATACTCTTTATAATAGAAGTATAGGAATAACAGGAATAACCACTGCTCAGACTGCACTATGTCTTAAAGGTTTGGCCTTAGTGGGTCAGATGATTTTCCTTCTGGATTCTCATGCAGAATAACTGTGGCTTTTCTGACTAGAGGCAGTAGAGAAGAAAAATTAGTAGACATATTTTCTTAGCTATGTGGTATGTATTTAAAATTTGGATATGGTGTAATTTCCCAGGGTTTTACAAACTTCTTTTTTTTCCTCTGTATAGAGCAAATGACCTTGCACTTCCTTGATTTGCCATGTCAAACCATATGATAATTGTGTTACATGACATTGTGATACTGTGCAGCTTTTGAGGGGTTTTTACTTTTTTCCCCTTCTTAAGAGAAGCCATGTCTTGATTAGACTCTTCTTCTTGTATCACATAGTTTGATGTTGAGGAAATCAGGAAACCAAAATGACGAATCTAGTGCTGTCTTGTTTCTCCAGATAAAAATACATAAGATAAAATCTATGCCAATTTAAAGAAATAATGAAATGGTTTTGCATATTTTCTTAAATACAGGAAATTAAGGAAGATGCAGTAGATGCTCTTCTTGATACTCTTGGAGGACCTGAACCTGAACCTGAAGAAGATCCTACACCTGTTGTAGAGGTGTCAGAGGTAACTTACTCTTTTTTACCTCAGCTTTCAGGCTCTCTCATCAAATCACAAGGTCTCCTCTTTATTACATCTGGTACAAATGTAAAATAACAAGAAAGGAAAAGCCTAAGGGATGTGTGAGTCTTCAGGGATTAAGAAAATTAAAAAATGAAGAAATTCTGGGTGGATTCAGGTAGAGTAGAACATGGTCTAAGGTGGTCTGGAAAATGATAAGCATATCATTTGGCTATACAAGCTTACCTGCATGCACCTTCCTCTGTGCTAAATACGGTTGCTCTGTGTTTTTTTGACCCAGCATGGGGAACAGTTTATAACGAGCTTTCATTTTGCATATATTTACTGTTTGATTGTAAATAGACTTTCAGTGCATGTTATCCTTTTTTTCCATCAAGGCTCATTTTCTTCCTAATTTGAGTCTTGCCTTTCACTGTCTTTTAAGAGTTTTTTTTTTCCTTGAGCAGATTTTTAACAGTAACACTGTGTTTGACTGTTAAACTTTCACTTTTTAGTTCAGTTTTGCAAATTCTTCTAATAGCCATAGTGATAGCAGGTTTTTTCATGTCTTGACCTATAGCTTAGAGCAAATGAATAGGAAATAAAAAATATTCTGTGGCTGAGCTCAGTTTTGACAAAAAAAAAAGGAGCTTCTTGTATTGCTGTCCTGGTTTGGACACTA